>JANHFX010004202.1:3853-44766 GCA_027560015.1 Chloroceryle amazona
TAAAAGAAGAAGCGGCGAAGGGGGAGGGGGGAAGGGGTTGGTGGTCAGACGCGGGGTCTTCCCGTCCGCTTTATTTCCCCCCCCCCCCCCCCCCCGAGAAAGAGAGCAAATGCTTTTGATTGCAGCTGTTGTCAGTGGCACATAAACACTTTAATTTGGTCGGAATCTGGAAAAACATTTTTGCCTGCATATTCAGAAACACCACCTCACCCTCGTGATGCAGATTATTAGACCCAGTCTACACCTCTGGCCAGCGAGTTGCAGAGCATCAAACACTTCTCAGGGGTTGGTTACAAGAAGTTCTGCATTCAGGGTCTGGTTTCATGTCGCTTGGTGATATGAATTCTCATTGCCTGAGTTCTTCTGTAGGTAGCGTGACATGCACGACAGCCAGAAAAGATAGTCTTTTAAAAGGATTTTTTATCAAATTCAAAATAGATTCTATTTTTTCCAGAGTCTTTATTCATTGCTGTCATAGCAATTGGGTTCACTGGAATAAAAGCTGACTGGGGGGCTACCACGTTTACAGCTACAGAAATAATCTATGTCCACTGGCCTTTTCTCTAGCATTTGCCTGTTAATTAATAATTGGTACATTGCCAGGAGCAAAGGAGAGATAGGAACGAGTCCCAGGTTGTAAAATCATCAAGGTTATCTTGTTCTTCCTGTTCCACAGCAGCGAAGCAAGAACGGGATAAATCAAGTGCAGCCAGGTTGTGGTGATATGGGGCCTGGGCATGGGGCACTCACCCCTGGGGACCATGAGCTGCTTTTCTGGGGGAGCCACGTAGCAGCACATCCTGTCCCACCACATCTCCTGGGCTTATCACTGCAGCTGCAAGCATGTTCTCCCCCAGCTACTGGAAAGCAGCAAACACAGGATTTTCCCTTGAACCTGGGATTGCCTGGGATTCCCAGGTACCTGCTTACAGCCACCCTTGTGCACACGGTCAGTGCCCCCTCCCACACAGCAGTTCACCATGAGGGACCAGCACCCACCTCCTCAGAAACCACTGACTAGCTGCTTTCCACCGGGAGCAACTGTCAGCCCCACATGGCTGGTAGTCATTTATATTATGGCAGTGCTTGGCCCGGGCCCCTCACACGGCATTCCATAATATTAATGACATATCTTAGCACCACAGACCCCACTCCAAAGCAAGCACCTACCAGTTGGGCCCAAATCGCTACAGGCACACATGTGCTGAAAGGCTTCTCGACCTCCCTCTTGTTAATACTCACCCAGCGCTCCTGGGTCAACCTTGGATGTAAGGCCAGTGCAGCTGGAATTAATTTTCCGTGATCCACAAAAGCTTATCCAGGACACAAGTCTATCTGATTTTTGTGGGCAGACTGGTGTGGCTAGAGGACACCTGGAAAGCATGAGAATAACCTGAGTGTGCTTTTGTGACCAAGGAGGGTAAGAACACGAGATAAGAGGTTGAAATTTAAATAATAATAGGAGCTTAAAGATTGTTCCAGTGGCATGCAAGCACTTCAGCGGCAACCCTGATTTTCAAACACCGAAGATAAGAAAAAAATAAAAATGCAAAGACGAGATGTAACTGGAGCCGGAGCATCTCAGTTCCTCCAGGAATTAACCTGGTTTTTCCCACCCAAATGTTTGAGCCTGGAATTTAGCCAAGCAAAGAGACCCTCCCAGGAAAGACAAAGTTTGTCAGCAAGATTTGCCTGCAGGGCTTGCCGAGCACATGAACACATTTCAGTAGTCTCCTCACGGTCATTTTCCCCACTTTCTCTCCCTGACACACGCGTGCAAAGCAGAACAGCAAGAGCAACCACTACAGAGCTGTTTTGCTCCACTTCCCTTCGCTTCTGTGCCTTGGCAAGATGGGGGAGATGCGAGTGGTGTGTTCAGCTTTGGCAAAACCACTCGAGTTGAAGAGATTGGCACATCCGTCCATGTCCCCCAGAGCACACTACTTGTTATTTTCTGGAGCTTTGCAGCTTGCTCTTGCAGGAAAAGCAGGGCAGAATAGCGACGGCAGAAAGAAACTCACCCCTGCTACCGTGTGTGCTCTCATTTTCAAGCTGTGGGTAGAGCTGCATTGTGCTCATATTGATTCGCCTTTGCCAAGAATAATTACTCCCTGAGCTGCTTGAGTTAAAACCAGTGTTTCCCTACTCTAGAAGGACATACCTGCCTTTCTGAGACAAAGGCTGCAGTAACCAACAGTGTTTTTCTCCCAGTGAGACTCTTTCTCCTTGCGGGCAGAAAGCACAGCAGTGCAGAGTGCAGTCAAGAGGATGGAGAAAAATCCACTTGAAATTCAGCTTCTCTATCAGCAGAAACCAGACAACAATTATTTTGCAAACAACACAAAGGTGCCCACTATGTACAAAACATCTTTTTTTGTGTCCTGGAAATGTGAGCCCCGTACACTCCTCCTTACCTCGGTTCAGAGGCATCACACAGCATTTTGCAGCAAGACCTGAAGAGCTGCAAAGCTGAAAACTCCCAGGCAGCGGAGGCTGCAGCTGAGTCTCTTTGAAGGTGAGAAAACTGTTTATATTTAGGAAAAAATATGCTGGACCCACTTCAGCTGAACCACTTCCATTTTGCTTTTATTTTTTAGCAGCTGCAGTCTTAAGCACCAGCAAAATCACAGCTGGTGGGAAGACTACCAGTCCTCACACGTCACCTAGATTTTTTAAACCGTTTTGGCTTGAGGCATCTCCTGGATGAAGCTCTGCTACATGATTTCCCTTGGACTCTCACTGTGCCAGGTTGAGTAAAGTGACTCCAGTTAAAACCAGTCCTGTATCTGGAAGAGTGCTGACATCCAAGCTGGCTGTTTCTGGGTGGCAAAGAAAACTAAGTCAACACCGCGCACGGGAGGTTTTTCAAGACACTCCCAACTGTTTGGCAAAGCACTTGCAGCCACCGCTGGAGTGAAATCCTGCTCAGCCCACAGGGGCTGCAGCCCAGTGGTGGGGGTGCAGTGAGTGTTTTGTCGTAGGGGCTTGGGGCTGTCACTCCTCATCGAGGGCTCCTCTTTTGGGTGGCATGAGCAGAAGGATCTCCAAAGTCAGGGTACAGAGAGTGGCCCTGTCTCAGAGTGGGCAGCAGCAGCTTGTTCCTGGGGCTGCAGGGTTGGGGTGGAACCTATCTGGGCTGTTTTGAAGCTACCTCCAAGGTAGCTATCAGGATATATCCAGAGGGAGATTTGTGCCAGCTCTCTGAGGATCCTAGGAGGACACTAGCTATAAGCCCTGGTTTCAGCCCCGCTGCTCCCTGCTTTCTCTGCGCCAGCCCCTGGGTGCAGGCACCCATCCAGAACACTGCGTGCCCAGCTTGCAGCACACCCAAGAACCTCACTCACAGCTGGGGAGCTCCTGCTGTGTGCCATCCGGCTGCTGATGGCTTATTGCAGGTGCTCAGGGCTCATCTGTTTTGCCCCAGCGCCACAGTTCCCCTGTGACCTTTCCACGTGTATTTATGCTTGTAAAAGCCACCTTGAAGGCCACAGGCCAGTTTCTGCACTGCACTGCTGAGTTACACACGCCCATTACCTCATTGCACCGAGTGGAGGCCAGCAGTACCACCCAGGGTGCAGGATGTGGTCCCCAGTGTATCAGAATTACAATATATCAAAGAAGGAGATCAGAAAGCTTTTATCTTCCTATTGTAGGATCTGCAGATAAACTTCAGAAAACAAAACAAAACAAAACAAGCAAAAAACCCACAACCAAAACAAGACAAAGGAAAATTAAGTAATCCACATAGCTATTTTTAATATCCAGCCTCATATCTACGGGTTACTGAAAAATTACCTGGAGGGAAAAGACCTCCTGCATTAGGGATGGAGATCAGCAACATAATGAGAGTAAATGAAGAGTTTTCTTCACATTACTTGATGGAGGAATCCCTCTGATGTGGATGTGCTCACTGTAAATAAATAATACTTCAGCAACCAGCATGAAGCACAGATGAGATCTAGCCTCGTGAATTAGTAAACCACTGTCCCACGTATAGAATCTCTGCAGGTTTTGTGTTCGATCTCATACATATATAACCTCCCTCATGTAAACAGTCCTCTGAAGTTAATGGAGCTGTACTAATTTGCAATGGTTGGGGATTAAGCCACTTGGGTTAAGCATTTCTGCCCATCTCATTGCAGCATGTTGTACTTACAGGGCTGTAGGTTGACTCAAAGGTGTTCATGCTTTGGAAAAAAACGCACTCCATGGCTGTTGCACTGTGTCCCTGGCAGCCCCATGTCGCAGCCCAGGTATGAGCATTCTCCCTTCACAGGCCATGTCCTCAGACAGAGAAATCCCACTCCCACCCTGCAGAGGAGGGTGCAGACATCTTGTCGGATGCCACAATCTAAACTCGTTCCTCTCTTTCATTCTCACTGAGGACATGCCAATGTTTTCCAGAGACCATTTCATTTCTATTATGCTGCTTGCAAGCATCTCAATTTAAATCATGTTATAGATGCACCAAGGCAAAATGATCTATCCACAGCCTAAATTATAAACTGGAATGAAAACATCCTTGGGCTGTGGGAGACTAGAACAAGCACTAAGTGAAATGTATAAACTTACATAACATTATTTATAGAAAGGACCCTGATTGTCAAAGGCCCCGAGAGAGCTGGAACATGGGAATGTTTGTTCTCCCCGCAAAGAAAAATTAATTATGTAAGTTTATAAATTTCAGTTGCTTTGCTTGCTTGTCTCCTGATGTGCCTAAGGACTTCTTGAAAGGTATTTATGGTTCCCAGCCACTGCTTCTTGATGGTGTTTTTTAGCCTTTTACTTCTGCATGCTGTTGCCTCGCAGGATCTTGGAGCAGGGGAGTAGCTTAATGCATGATGTTCCTCAGCAGAGAAAAATGCAAATTTGTCCTGAAGTTCTGCAATAGCAAATTTATTTTCAGGGGATTCTTGAAAGAGGTCAGAGCTCACCAAGCCACCAGATACTTTGTGGAGAGCAGTGGGGCAGCTGCCATGTTTTGGGAGCGTGGACAGAGCCCTGAGCCACTTGCAAGTAGCTGGAATCAAACCAACACCTCTCTCTGCTAGAGCCTGCCATCTCCTCCTGACGTCACTTTGCTTATTTTCTTCATTCCTTGGCAGGAATAGAGAGATGCCATGAAGAATAATGCTTTACATGGCTTGATTTGCAAGGTAGGAAAAGTGCCACTTACTACTAAAATGCGCTATAACATAATTTCCCAGTAACGCTGTATTTGGCCAAGGCTGCTGACTGCCCATAAAGCTCAGGAAACATGGCGAAGAAATTACGTATCATCAAACCAAAACGATGAACATTTCTCCACAGGCTCCTCTCAGAAGCACTGTGGCTTTGGGTTTTGGTCTGTGATCGCTGTACCCCCTCCCATCTATCCCGGTATAAAACATAACTCCTCAAGGGTCTGAGACATTTTCCAGCATACAAAAATGCCATTTATTCAATTACCTGGTTTATGTATTCTCCAGTGCCATCTCATTACAAAAGCTAATGGCTGATTGCCCGGCTTTCATCGTGGCTGGCCACTAAGTGAATTAAAACACAAGCTCCAAGTCGCCAGCACTCAGGGGAGATATGAAACAAGAAAACCTCTTTGGAGAAATATTTCCTACCTCGCTGTTGGCCGATGGTCTCTGATGGCACCTCATTTTCCTGCTTGATTCAATAATGCTAAGGGCAACCTATGAAATGCCCTGGGGCCAAATGCCCCAGGCATGCTCAACCCTCTCCAAAAAGCTTTCAAACCTGTATTCCTGCAATTTCCCACATTTCAAGATCTGCCTTTGGGGGTTCGAGCATGGGGATGATGAACCCTCTCATGTTTGGGAGGAAAGCTTCATAGCACCAGACTCTACCACCCGTGGATTTTGTGCTGAAATAACAAGCTCAGATGATACCCAAAATTAATCCCACCCAAGTGGTACCAGCAGTTCAGAGGTGGATTTTTGAGGTTGTAGCTGCATGCCTGTTGTCACCTTTTAATGGCAGGTGACACATCCTGTCCTTTGGGGACTCTGGTAGCCCCAGGGGTCATCTCTGGAATTCATGCTACTGGGTAAAGGCATTTTTGTTGGTGTATATGCATCCCTTTGGAGGAGAGGGGGACTCATCCACAGCTTTGGCAAGGCTTGACTAAACCAGAGTAACCTTTATGGGTAGAAATGTCTTTATTTTGCTGTGCTGAAGGGAGAAAGCGTTGATGCTGGTGGCTGCCTGTCTTCCTGTGCCATTACCTTTACCTCCAGACATGGTGAGGGATGCCCAGGAGCACAGTTCTGGCCTCCATTTTAGATTAAACTGTCTGCTTCCCTGGGATTTGGGCATAATTTAAGAGGTGGATCTTAACAGGCCTGTCTCCAAGGTGAGGAGTCATCTATTTTTCTGGTCACAAGCCACAAGAAACGTAATGCATGAAAAAAGTCATCAGTGGCTGCTGCGAAGGACCACTACACTCCCCCTGCCTGACCACTGCTGTGAGGCACCGCCTTCTTAAAAAGGCTCCCTCTGTTCCCAGCACTGACTGAGCTCTTCTTTATAAATATTTGGAATAAAGAAATAAACTGTTGAAATTCCCCAGAAGGGGAAGGAAACATTTCCGCCAGTGATGTGTGGCAAGTGTGAGTCATCAGGTAAAACTTCTCAGAGATGTGTGCATCTGCAAACGGTTGTTAAATACCTAAATTGGGAAATCTCCCCAGAAAAATAGTGATTTATTTTATCAACAGAGAGCAAAGGACATCTCAAAATATCAACCAGTTTATCAAAATGTTAAAGCACAAGAAAATGCAGAGGTCATAGACTCCATCGAAAACCATCCTGTGAAACACAATAAAAAGTACACGTTAATCCTGATATTTATACTTGCAAAAAGGACCTGTAAGAAAGAAAAGTAGGAAAGGAAATTTAAATTAAAATGAGACTAAGTAACCTGAACAGTGGGAAAGTAAACCAACACCAATATAAAATAAGTATGCCTTGTCATCTGCTGCGTTCCATGACCCAAAGCTTCATAAAATACAGCACTTGCTTGTCTTGGATTTGGAAAAACATGGTGTGCCTAAACTATGATTTTTTTCAAATATAGATATGCCTAGAAAAATACTCTAAAATTTCAGCAGTTCTGGAAATAAGCAGACAGCGAAAAAGGAAAATTGTGCTAAGAGGTATCATCTTCCCAAGTGGAGTGCAAGTGCAGGGCTTGCCAATTGTGTAATGTGTGATTGAAGGTGACAGCACTTGCAGATATTTTAGGGAGCACCAGATCATAAACAAGTGGCAACTTGGAGGGATTCCCAGAAAATAAGAAGCAATTGCATGAATAAATTGCAGGGCATTTTAGCAGTGCAAAAGGTGACATCTGAGGAAGAACCTGCTGAAGGTTGCAACAACACATGGCTGCTTATGAGTCTTTGGTAAGAAGCAGCAGAGCGTGGGATGGGCTGCACACCTGGAGTTGCATATCTGGAGTCATCACATGCGTGGTGCCAGAGCTGCAGTGCCAGCCCTTGCGGTGGGGCCAATCCACCATGGCTTTGGCGAGACACCACCCAGGAAACCTCTGGCAAAAGTGGGACAGGAGGAAATTGCTGGTGCCACCACGTGCCATCCCCTTGCCTGAGCAGCATCTACCTGGACACTTCCTGTCCTGCCTCCACCAACACGATGCAGGTTAGATTAAATATCCAGGCTTTGAGCGAAACCAAGCCTGCCCCAGCCTGACAGCACAGAGCAGTCCCACTCATGAGTAGTTTTTAGTTGTTATTAAACTTGGAAGGCTGGAGATTCAGCAGCTGTCAGGCAGGTACATCTGCAAGGGGCAGCTATGAAGGGCAGATTTTTGAGGTTTGGAACATTGGAGTGCGGCATGAATTGTGTCCCAGCTCGTTCCCTGGCTGCTTTTGAGGATCAAGTATGGAAACCTCTCCCAGGTGGGGACTCAAGCAGGAGCACTTCTCCAGCCCTTCCTCCCACTGCTTCCCCATCTCCCACCCTTTCCTCCTCTGGATGTGCTGAGCTGTTTGTGTCCTTGCTGTAAATCTACAAACTGCCCAGCAGACTCAACTGGCAGCTTGGGACATGATGCCATGTGGCTGCTCCCCTGCAGGAAGGAGGAAGAGGAGGAGTGGGTGATGGTCCTGGTGTCACGCTGCTGGCGTGGCTCTGCACACAGGCTCAGGAGATGGTGACACAGCAGGCAGCAGTGGTCTCCAAAACAGGAATGAGGCCCCTGTAGCCAACAGGGCTGTGCTGGGATGTCTGCTTGGGTGGACCCACACAGGAGGCCAGCATTTACGCATGGCCCCAGCCGCAGTGGGAGCTGCCTGGCCACGCGTTCAGGCTGAATCTGGTTTACTTCTAGGCTTTGGGGAAGGAAATTGAAATCTCTCCTGAAACAAGTAAGCAGGAGCTTTCATTTGCCAACACCACAGAGTTATTTAGCAGGACCATTGATAGCAAGTAACAGCCCTGAATCGCAACAAAAATCCATGACTGCTTCTGTCCTTTGCTCAGGGAAGCAAACCAGAGCATCATTGGAGGCCACTTCTCCAAGTTCAGCCAAATATAGCAAACAGGTTCAAAATTCTGTAGGAAGGGACAGATGGATGGACACACTTAAACCATCTCAGTAGGAAGGCACAGTCCTGCTCAAGGAGGAAATCTGTTCTCCGTGCCCCAGTAGCAGCTGGGGATTCCAGCAGTCTGGGGAAGCACAGCATCCTCTTTACCTGCCTATGTCAAACCTCCTGAAGCAGAAATGATTTTGCTGCCCCTCGACACTCCTGGGCCCGTACCAAGGGCCAGGCTGAACAAGGTTCTCAGGACACTCAGCCTTTTTTCCCTCATTTTGCACAGTAGTTTGCAAAGATCCACCAAGGAGAAAATCAGGCTTGTTAGATATTCAGGGGAGGGAGGATTAGGAAGAGAGAGAAATGGCCACCCATAAAAAAGTGCCCCTTTTTAAACCTCACACCTCTTCTAGGAAAGTATCCAATTATTCATAAATGACTCTGATGTTTTTTGCTTCAGCCTCCTTGCCTGGTTAGCCATTTCACATATTTATTACTCTTGGTATGAAATAATACTTCCTGACATCTGTTCCCAGTTTGTTTCTCTTTAATTTCCATTTATAGCACATTTTCCTATCCTCAGACCATGTTAAAATAAAACAATAAGCATGTTTGACATGGTGCAAGTTACTTAAGATCATGAGCCTTCCCTGACCTTGAATTTTTTGGTTTTTTTTAAACATGATCTAAAACACAGAAAAAACATTTTATGAACGTTGATGAAAAAGCAAGTGGAAAGCTCTGAGAGTCAACAACCACTCTGCATTTCACACCTGTGCCAGCGACAAGTTACCTGGGGATGGGTTGGTAGTCAGTCCAGTTCCGCACTGACGAGTATTGGCTGGAGGCAGATGGGGAAATCAAGGAGCTGTGGTGGAGGGAAGAACCAGGTGACCATAAGAGAGGAGGCGGCAGTGGGACAGGTATGGGAAAGGAAGTGTTAATTCCCAGTGCAGCAATACAAACTGTCTGCAGTGACGCTTTCCTTTCTGACCAGGCAGATGGGAAAAGGTGCCCTTCCTTGCTCTGAAGAGACGGTTTGCTTCCAAGTACAATCTGGCAGCTCCACAAGCAATAAATTGACAAGGAGAAGCAATGAGGAGTACTTTAGTTATGGCACAAGAACATTTTATGTTGTCATCGCTATCTTGATACAGGTCCTCAATTTAATTTTAGCACAGGAGGAGGTTGCTTATGAAACTAAAATAAAATGGAAAGAATCAATGTAGCCTCCAACCAAATGTGTGTGCACACCTTCCTGTTAAGTAACAAAGCAAAACAGTGAGCCGGTGTCACCTCCAGCTGGTCTGTCACCATTTCATGGACTATCAGACAGCTGTCCAATAGGGACCATCATGCTCCATACAAGTAGTAGTCTGTTCAGAACAGCCCCTCCACATGCTCCTGCACTGATAAGCCAGTAAGCCTGGTTATTATACATCCTACTTTGACACGGCCAACAGGGTTGTGGCCCTGAATGGAAACATCTGTAACTGACAACATTTCGACTCCGTCCTCTGTAGCCCGAAGGGTAGTGCCTGCTCTGCAGTTTGGCCTTATGGCAGAGATGTGCGTGCCCATGACAGCCAAGAGCCACAGCAACCCGGGCAGTTCAGATCGTGGTGCCCTGTACATACCTTACCTGTCTCTGGAAGCTTTCTTCACACAACTATTTTGATAGGGCTTTAACCTGCCAGGTTGACAAGGGCATCTTCCTTTTACCCAAATTCCAAGCTGAACATGCACACACTGGAAACCCTGCGTTTAACCCAGGGCTTTTTGAGGTCAAACTAAACATCATGACGAACAGGACCAAGTTAAACTGTGCTCTGACAAAGCACTGGCCTCTCCATGCAGCTCAGTGCCAGGGCTGTACCACTACAGCTCAAGAGACAGACAGCTGATGAGGGTAGACAGTTTTTGGGGAAGCAGATCAGAAGAAGCTTTGAGAGCTCACCAGCAGGTTGCTTGATCAGGTGCTCAGCACATGCAGGGAAGGCTGCTCCTTTAGGGAAACCAGCACCTCCCATTGCCCCAGGAATGCTCCCTTGATTGTTCTCTGGTCCCCCATGGCATCAGGCAGGGGTGACTGAACAGGCCAGCAAGGTTGGTCACCTGATGCCCTTGGGAACCATTTAACCCTCAGCAGTACAGAGGCTCAGAATTGCAGAAATGGATGTTTGTGTCTCTGCTCCTTGACCTTGCTGTGCTTCTTCTACTCTCCCAGGCTTTAAGCAGGCAGCTCATGTGGGTGGATTTGTCCTACATAGCCCATGGTTTGGAAGGATAAGCACGAGTTGCCCCTGGTCTGCCTGTTTCTTCTGCTCATTTCTCCCCCACCACAACTGGCCTATTTACCTTTGCTGTTCATCCAGCCCAGTATTTACAGCATCTGGAAGACTCAAAAATTGACTGAGGAGACAAAGAGAAAAACTACGCTACACTTGAAGGCCTGATTATGCAAAGTCTTATGCAAACAATGCTGCTGCCACCTTGGAGAACAGGCCTGGAGGAGGGGACGGAGGAAGATTCACGCTGTGACTTAGCCCATACTTGGTTGTGAATGCAGTGCGCAGTTATAATCAGCATTTAACAATCATTCCCAATTTTATGTGCAGAAACAGGAATTACAAAAAAGCACCGATGGTCATTTATTTTCTGAATTGAAATCTCTTTATTCAGTTAAGTGGTCTGAGTCAACAAAGTCATGCTCTCCTCTATTTCCGAGAGTTTCTTCAGCATCTGGCTCAACTTGGCCTCATCAAACTCCAGACAGAGAAACTCCGATTCCTACAAAACAAAATTGCAAGAACAATAGATGAAAAAGATAATGTTTTTTCAGGCATACAGTAGAGGCAGGATAGTGAGTTCTGGTTTCCTGACAATTTGCACCCTGTGTCTCAGAACAATTTTTTCCTGGTACCACTTAAATAACCTCAGTGGACCCAGAGGTTGGCTCCACACCTACTGAGCAAGAGCGGTAGTGCCAGCACCAGCAGATGCCCAAGTGGTCATAGGAAGGCTGAGTTCTGGCCACCTTTCATTTCAATGTCGCCATCAGTCTGAGTCTCTCCTTAGCTGCAGACTTTTGAAAAATTTGTTGACACTTAATTATAGCTGAGACTTCCACTTTCTTTCTCATCTGGTGATTCCCAAAGCTGTCACTGCAGATGCTGGGACCTGCAGCGTGGTTGGAGCCACTGCACAAAACCAGATTTTATACAGAGGAAAACAAGAATCCAAAACACAGTCTTGTACCAGGATATTCTGGTCTGGAAATTAAAGAGGGTTTTATAATCTCTTACATGCAGGCTCTAGTGTCAATATGAACTTAGAAGCGAGTTAATAAGCAGCACTGATTTGTTCTGAAAAGTCCTGTCACATCTTAAAAAGTAGATATTCTCTGACAAGGTGGGTGGTGGGATATAGTAAAAATGATCTTGTGAAAGGCTCAGAAAAAAAAAAGAATATATATGTGTGTCTATATATATATATATAGACCCTCATCATATTTATATAAAGTTCAAGCGATACAGAACTCATGAATAAACACAAATGTGAGAAGGCCTCCTGAGATCTCCAGTCCCTTAGCCTTACCTACTGGTATGTCTATGGTTACACAGCATTTCCTCTAGTGACTCTGACAGAAGAAACATTTGAGATTGCGGTGAGCGTGACTGTGCAGGTTGTTCCAGGTGAAGCACCATCAGTGATAGACAAATGTATAATATTTGAAGATGAAAGTGCAGCCAGTATGGAGGAAGGTTTCCTTATAAGACATTGCAATAGTTTTAGCAACCAGAATGACTCCATATCCACTGAATTTCTGTGTGTGTAACACAGACCCTGTGGTGATTATAAAAACAGAAGGGCGTCTCCTGGTTTCACCTGTTTTCTACCAGACTAAAATTTCTATCACTATTTCAAAATACATTTTTTTTTTCATACAATTAGCATCTCATCAAAACACTACAACTTTATCCTTTATATTTATGGAATTAATAGTTAATACACAAGGATTAAATCATCAGCTTTTACTAACCACATTTTAGGACTGCTACAGTGAAAAGTGCTACTGTTTTGCCCCAGGCCAGTATCAGGAAGAGTTTTACCTCTTACCCTCTCTCATTCTCCAAAGGATTCACAGATTGTTTCATTTTTTGTAAGAACCAGTAGAGCAACTGAGATACAACCCAAAATGTTGACAGAAGCAGCAAGGGGATCATTTTGTGTGCAATTAACATGAAAGTCATTGTCTGAAGAACACTAAAGGGAATGAAATGAGGTGCCAGAAGTCAGTGATCAGGAAGCTGAGAATGTGGAAGCACATGCAAAAGCTGTGCCAGGCAGAAGCCCTGGCACATGGGGAACTACCACAGTTCAAGGCAGAAATCAAAACAGTGCTTTAAGCCTTGAAACGATGCTTTCTAAGACCTCCTACACTGAGAGCGGCGTGCACTTTAAATTTTTTTGTGTTTTCAAATATCCCTGTCTCTCTCCTAGTACTGGTATACACGTGCCGATTGTGCACTTACTCCAGCTATGCTGGATGAGGCAGTCTTCATGAAATGTTTATTACCTTATCTGCTAATGACCAAATCAACCAACAGACCAAGGCGCAGAGACCAATTTCTGTATTTAGTATGTGAGTGCTTCTGATTAGAAATGGCTTCCTAGAATTAAGGAGAACTTTGATTGCATGATGTATCAGTTCAGTTCAGTAATAGTCATGTAACTAAATACACACCATGTAGAATATACAGAGGACTGCTAGGAAAGGCCTTTGCTTGAGCAAGAAATTAGCTCATAAACAGCACCCAATTGGAAACTATTACTGTAGGCTGTGGTTGGGTTTTTTAAAATAATCATTCATCTCCATAATATAAATAATTAGTACGTTCCAAACCATGACAAAAGTAGCATTAAACATCTGTGAGCCGTAACAACACAGACACAAAATCACAAAATCTAGGATTTGAAAGCACGGGCTCTTTTGCACCATTTTTCTTGTCCTCAGCGATGGTTATTGACACGTCTTATGGAAAAGTCCTTCTATAAAATATCTTGGCAAGCATAATTACAGCCATGGGTCATAGTCCTCAATGGGATGAACTCCAAGGCTAAAATGCCTGTTGACTTCTGTGTCTTTCCAGACACAACTGCACACCTCAAGTAACATGAGCCCATCAACAGACTTCCCCAGGCGAGGGTGTCCCTGGCAACATTTAAGCTCTGCATAAACTCATTTTGTGGACAAATCACACGATGAGCATGAGCTGACAGAAGACAACCAAAGCTCCCAGCTCCGGTGAATTTTTGTGCCAGCCTAAGACATAAGGATTTTTTTTCTTCAAGTATTGTGAGTTAAAAGGAATGCAAATTGAGTGAAAGGACACTCTTGGATTATGCTAAGTCTCTTCATGGCAAGTCAAGGAAGTCCAAGTGTATTCACAAAGCATACTTTTATCCGTAAAGCATCTAAAACTTTCCGATGTGGATTGGATGGTATCTAAATACTTATCACACTCTCATGTGGACCAATCTAAAATGTGACTGAGAGGGCTGTAAATCAGGCTGCTCAGAACAGGGCTGTAGATTTATTTAATGCTTTTTAATTTATATCCTCCAAAACTTTCCAAAGAAGGAGGAAAAAAAAAAAAGAAACGAAAAAGGAAGATGAAGCTGTAAAATTAAAACTTCCCATCACTCCCCTAGTGTGTCCTCCAGAAGCAGGACAAATTTCATTCAAAAGAAGCTATTATTTCATTCAAAAGAAGCTATCAAAATAGAACATCAGCAGGCTACCAAACACACTTATCTAAAGCTACCAACATGCAATGACAGCACCACAAGCCCCTTCCCCAGCCAGGGAGCTGCTGTGGTGAATGTTTCATACCCAAAACATGATAAGCAGTGCCCTGAAGCACATCACACTCACCTACTAGACTGAAATCTGGACTTCAGCTGAGCCCTTCACAGACACAGATGTGGTCTTTGGAAAAAGGTGCATGTATGCAGACGAGCTGAGTCGTTAGAGTATGTCCATATGCAATGGAAACAGCACGTGCATCCCCACCTGCAGGCTGGAAAGCCAAGCTCGATGCTCTCAGCAAGGTGTGGGCATGGATGCCCATGTCTTGTGACCGTCCTGGTTTTCTCCCCACATGCCTTCCCACCCTCCCTCTCATTTCCCTCCTGAGCCTGGGCTATAAAAAAGAGCTGCAAAACAAACATCCAATAAACACAAACTCCCCCCAGCTATGAATTAGGTCTTCTAGGTTTTTTCATTTTCAGGAACAAGACAGAGCTGCAAAAATATTTATATGAGAGACTAAGAGAAGCACAACTTTCTAAAAAACCCTTGTATTTTTAGAAAACAAATCCTCACAGAGTCAAACTTAAGAAAATCCTTTACAATTGTTCTCTGTTGCATCAGTTTGACCAGCTACTTAAAATGGATCCCAGCAACTTTGATAAGACTCAGTATTTTTAAGTTGTAGCTACTACACTGGAAAACAAAAAATAACCCTCTCTGAATTCACGTATCACTTTATTAATAGTCTTCTCCACTCGGTTCGGTGACTTCCTAAAACACTCAGCATTCAGGGAACACAGTCACTGCCAGGACTGCAATGGAAGTTGGCAGTAAATTTGCTTTGGATCTTGACATGTCGTGACTAAGGCTTGTTCCATGTGCTGATGCAGAAGTTAGGAAGTCAGCGTTGTCAGCAAATAGTGGGAGGGAGATGCTGGTCATGCATGCAGTCAGGGGATGCCACACTCCATGGTTGCTGGCCCACGGATGCTATGTGCAAATATTTGACTACCCAGGGAAAAACACCTCAGACAAAGCTTTGAGAGGAGTAAGGAGAATCCCCCACCAAGGTGGAGGAAAGGAAAATTGCTCAGCAACTGAACAAAGATGCCAAGGTATTGATGACAACCATAACAACCCACAACCCAGATGGGTTGAGTACCAGGGACTTTCTTCCATTAAATCAGAGAAGTGCTGCCAAGCAGAAAGCTGTCTGGCTACCAGGAGAGCAGGTCTCTGTTTCAGCGGAGGCATCACATGCAAGGAGATAAAGACCCAACTCCACCTTCACACAGGGAGCACTTTGTGGCATTCAAGAACTAAGAGAGAAATATGGGGTTTGTCTGGTTAGATACTATTTCCTACTAAAAGCAGTCGCATTTTGAAACCCCAAGCAGAGAATACAGGTGATGTTGTGTTCCCGTCATCACCTCGGAGGATTTCAGATGTGCCTGAAGCAAGCACAGGGTCCACATCCCACGGGAACAAGCTTACTCACAACTGCTTGCTTTGGGGTCCCAGAGGCCACCAGGCACCCATGGTTGCCACTACTGAGACAGGCCCACAAGACAACTGCTTCAGATCATGTGGAAATGGAAGAGCAAAGATGCCATGAACTAGGACCCAAGGACCCTCTCCTGAGTGACTGGAAGGGACGAAGAAACTTCAGTGACACCCCATGACAGGTCATGCTTTCAAGTTGCTGTGGTACTCTGAAGATCACTAACGGCTCTTAGGAATTAGCTAATCTTCAATTACCAGGAAAGACAACTCTTTAGAGAGTGAAAAAGCATCAGCTTCTGATGGCTGTGTGCAAGCACAGCCAGCCAGCCAGCCAGGTACAGACACAGACTAATGTACCCACGCAGCTGCCTCCTGAAGTAATGGGAGTTTTGTGGGTTTTTAGCTCTTACCCTTTTGGTATAGGCAATGTTTACAGATAAGCAAAGTGCTTTAATTATGGAGGGATTTGTTTCTAAAATAAAAGAATCATGGAAGACAGAATTTCAATAGAAGTTAGTAACAAAAGTAGTAGAGTCCAGAAGCGTGGCCTTTTTTCGAGGGTGCTGAAGCCCAACTGTTCAGTGACACGTGATTAAAAAAAAACAAAACCAACTTATTTCTTCACTTCTTAGTCGGATATGCGAAAAGGTGAATCAAAGAAATTTCTGGCATAACATTTCCTACAGAAATTATATTTTTCTGCTTTTTAACAGATTGAGTTCCTCATGGCTAAGCAATAAATAACATTTTTTTTACTACTTCGTGTCACTTTTCCTTCCAGATCACTGAATATTCTGCTGCCAAGCAAATCTCCTACCTCCTCTGTTAGCCAGGATAAACACCAAGTATATATTACATAAGTAATTAAGTGCATCACTGGTAAAAAAAAGTATTCCAGAGTCATGACTGTCAAACCTCTCATTTTATGGGTAGTAAACCCAGAAGGGAATACCTCCAAAACAATATAACATTCCACCGTGATAGGCTAGGAGATAACCACATACAGTTTTCCACCTGAACACCTGCCCCAGTCTCCTCTGCAGAAGAGATGGTGGACCAAAAGTCATCTGCAGATTGCTTCTGTCTCACATGCTGCGAGTCACCCCACGCTGACCTGCGGTGGGACGCGTGTGGCAGCTCGGCAGGAGCCTGGGAAGAGATGAAGGGTCCCCCACCAACCCAGAGGTTTCACCGCTCCTCTGTGGACACTGCTGATTTCCCAGCAAGTGCACTCACCTACAGGCAGCCTCCTGCTGCAAAATCAGGCACCAGGCGTCTTGCTGGGACAGGCTTGTTGTTTGCAGCGGGAAAAAGTACCAAAATATACAGAAGGGCAGCCTACCTGTGGAGGATTTCAGGCATACGTATATGTGTGAATAATACACACCTTATATTCAGAAGAAACACAGGGATATGTAAAGTCACATACATTAAAAGCTAATCAATCATTTTCTTTCAAACACTGTTATGTCTGTAAACATGTATCTAAAAACCGCTTTGCCTTTAAGTGCACTAAGGAAATGGCAGGCTTTGCTTACATCAAAGTAACAGGCTTAGGATAAAATCAGTAATGCACCAACACCAGATGAATATCTTAACAATTCACAATACAAGCAAATTAGGGTGCCCACGGAAAAGCCGGTGGGGGGTAATAAAACAATCCAGAGAAAGCTGCTCAGTGTGGTCCTGTCACTTCGACATCACACACAAGCCTGAACTCGGGGTCAGCTTGCATCACACAGGAATGAGTACAACAGTCAACACGCACGGGAACTCCAAGCATGCTCCTCTTCTCCAGCAACACCCATGAGCAGAAACAAATGTCACTTTGTTTCCAAGGCATTAATGCAAAAAGATAAAATACTGATTTTGGAGTAACTTCATAGCCTGTAATTTATTTTGATCCAGCTTTCCATTCTCAGAACCATGAACTATACATTCTCAGTTTTCCCCCTTTTTTTTTTCTTTTTATTTCTTAATCATTAAAAGCTTATAACTGCAGTGAGAAGAAAATGCCTGGAAAGCATCAACGAGGAAACCTAGAGAACAGGAAGAGGCGTAGCACAGACCTGACAGTAAAATAACTACATGGTAACTTTGCAAATAAAAAAAAAACAGAAACCAGTCAAAGTCCTTTAGTCCTTTTTTACTCAGTGCTCCATCGGGGCCACTTGGCTAGTTTTTAATTCAATAGATTACAGTAGGAGGTAGCTTCAGTCATTCCTCAACACACCAGCACTGCTGGGAGCAGAGGTGGCTCTAAGGCAGCAACAGTGAGCTGCCTGCAGAGCCCATTGGCTCCAGCGTTAAAAGGGAGCTGGCAAGTAGCCTCAGTCATGCCAGTGACCCGGCCACTGCCAGAAGGTATTAATAGCATCTCCCATGTTAGAGGTATTTCTCCAAAGCAGACAGAAACAGTAAGTAGCCTTCAAAGTTTAGCTGGACTTCATTAGAGGCTTGCATGACATAGAAATGCAAATCTTAATTAAAAAGGAAGAAAAAACAATTTTCAAACACCTTCCCCCATCCCCAAAAAAGATATGAGAAACCACAAAAAACCCAAACACAACATAACCAAAAATTCAAAATGGAAATGGGACACTTTTTAAAACAGCGCAAGGATGCATTTTCCTTGGAAAAGGCACATCTAACAGTCTTTTGTGCCATCAAGCTCCACTGCAGAAGCCTCCCTTCATTGTAGACTACTTTTACTGTGGGAATTTGCTCTCATACTGTCTGATGGCAGAAAATAAATAAACCCTGATAAGTAATCCTGATAAACTCACTGCAGCACTATTATTACTTGTTTCCAAACCTTTCTTTGGAGGCCCTTCCCTTGGTACCTGGTGCATACAGTTCCAATGTGACTTACCAGGTCTGCCTGGTTAAGAGCTATTGGGTTCTGTTCTGCTGTGATGCTATCCCACATCCCTCTTCCATGCTAACTTCTGTGGTAGCTGCTGCAGGAATATCAGAATACACAACAAGCTATGCTTCATCTTCTTGTAGACTATTAGGGTGAAAGATCCCTCCCAGCACTGAGTGCTTCCTGGCTGCTCCAGGTTAGCTTCTCTGAGGACTAGTCCCTTATGGCATTCCTATCAGGACTTGGGAGAAGAGTGAGACAGAAATGACCTGCATAATTCATGCTAAAAAAAAATAATGCTTAAGTTACCATGACAATGTTCTCCAAAGGAGGAAAAGATGACCCAAAAAGATTAATATTGGACCTGAGCTTATTTTTTCTTCTTCAAAAATCAGGGTAATACATTGAACAGAGTGATTCATGCTAAGTGGAAATGTTTCCTGTCAGATGTTTATGAGAGTGATTTATTTTTCACAGAATCAAAGAATGTTAGGGGATGGAAGGGATCTCAAAAGATCATCTAGTCCAAGCCCCTTGCCAGAGCAGCATCACCCAGATATTGCTGCTTAGATTCTCAAATTAGGAACACCAAATAAGTGGTAAAAAGAAGAAAAACAAAACAAAACAAAACACAACACAAAGAAACAAGAAAACAAACAAACAAACAAACAAAAACACCAAAAATAACCCCCACAAACAAAACAAAACAAAACAAAACAAAACAAAACAAAACAAAACAAAACAAAACAAACAAAACCACCCCTGGACTGCCACAAACCAACACAGGGTGACAAAAGTACAAGATGCTGCATCAAATCTTACCACTGCAAACTTCAGAAGATACTTTTAGACTCATTAATATTCTGCAAGATACACTGGGGCATAAGATAGTGACAGCAATGTCTAGATGATTCCAGAAAAACTGGAATGGATGTCAATTCATTAATTTCATATGACTACGTTTCTGACAAGACTAAATTAATGATTTTTAATTCAATTCAGAGCTATTTTTTCAACAAACCTAAAATCATGGCCCTCAAAAACGCTACGGTAAAGTGCAATTCATTTCCATAATACTGCATAAAATAAAGCACAAATATTTGTAACTGAATGTGCCTTCTAAATCTTCTCCATTATTTTGGCATTACGTGAACCAAGAATCTCTTAAGCAAATGATGATTGCATCCCCATAGGAAAAAAAAAAGTTAACCCGCTTGCAGATTTTTTTTTAATACTTTTAATGTAACATCAAGCCTGTGATACCACAGATTAAACAGATAAAGGATTGTAGAAATTGGAATAATTCCAGGAGCATAAGAGCAGGTGTGATACTGCACAGCAAAACGTAATGTCATTGCTTTTACATTGTCAACCTAGTGAAAAGAGTCTACCTAGTATTTTATACTTTACATGAAAAATTAGTATTTATAGATGCAGAGATGCACACGCTTTAACCTGCTGGTCTCTGTGTCTTTGGAAGCACGTTTCATTTTAGAAAGTGTTACTTGAAAAAAAAAAACAAACACCATATTTTAATCAGTATAAGTAATTAGAAGGAAGCACGCAATGTAGTTCTTCTATGTTTCATGTCAAAGGATTAAAGAGTAACACATAAAGAATAAGCAAGAAAAATACACAGCTTAACACTTTTATGCAAGCTTTATATACTTTCTGTATGACTATGCTGTTTCCAGACTGGTGATACTAATCCACATTGGTTTTTGCAAGACTCCCTATCTTTTTTTTAAAAAAAAAAAATCACTTTGATTTGGATCTGTTCCCCTATTTTTGACCTGCTTTAACCTTATGTATTTTCTGTATCCCGCCCAGAGAGCCACATCCTGTCCTGTGTGCTTCCCCCACATGAACTGTGCATTACCAGGGCTACCTACCCACGCCTCCACTGAAAAAAACAATACCACAAGGTGTAAATCCAGAGGCTGACAATGAACAAACGGTGGACATCTGACATGGGTAATTACCCTGTGTTTGTGATTAGTGATCTCCTATTTCTCTTCATTATTGAAAGAGCGCTCAGTCATAACCGCTGTGTTGCAGATGCTGCTAGGATACTGCTCATTCATTATGGACATCGGTCCAACTCTCAGCTATTTTGGAGAAAACACTGCAAATGTCTCTCCTGTGAGGGCAAAACACATTCAAATAACCCGAATGCTGAGCTACTTCATAAGGCAACTTGCTGTGGCCACAAAGGAAAAGTTATGAAAGCCACAGTTCTGCTGTTAGGAACACAATTCAGAAAAAAAGACTTGCTTACATTGACAAAATGCAGACTGCATTCTCATTTATGGCCAAGTCTTTGTAAGATTATATCTGTAACTTTATTTGGGCTTATCTGATTGCCACTCGCCTAAGCCTGTTTACCTGCATCCTCCAAGACCCTCTTATAATGTTTTCAAGTAGTTGAGACTCGAGTTACCCCATAAAATACCTTTCCAAATCTGCTGTGGTCTTTGGCCATGATGAGAGTTTAACAGAATGGAAAGCCCTTTATGTCTCACCCTCACTGAAAAGGGGCATATGCTTAAACAGATAGAATGTATGGAGCATTTTGGTCTCCTGTCTGTTCACAGTTCAGGTCACTCATTGTAAAAATGTGAATTTGATAGGGAATTCCCAGTGATTTCTCCAACTTGTAGGCAACCAGATCTATAAATTGGAGTGATTGAAATGCGTTAGAAATACTTATTTAAAAATAGCCCAGTTTGTCCTCCCGAGTCCCACATGCCAAAACCAAACAGCAATGCTAAGGTTTCAAAGTCAATCAACCCCATGAAGCTACCCTGGCTTCACTTCAGCACTTGGTAAACAGGCAAAGTGATGCAGAACCTAAAAATCCCTCCAGTGCAGACATAGTTTGAGGTATCTACCCAGTTTTTCAGAAACTTGCAGTGTTTTCAATAGGGCTCCATGCCTTTTCAACACAGGTCCAACTACTTGCAGGTGGAAGCGTACAACTCTTTGCAGATTTACCTACATCTGCCTTGGGCACCCAGAAAATGGGGAACCTCTCACTGGGAAATGACTCTGAAGTGCTCAGCTGTGGCCAGCTTCACCAAGCCTCCCACCAGGGCTTTGCGGTCTAAAATAAACTGGGAGGTTGAGTTTCACTGTCTTACGCATGAGGTTGTCTCTTACCTTCTGGCAACACCCTCTGTCCTACCTTTGGGTAGCCTGTTCGTCAGCCTGAACACAGAGCCAGGTACCTACAGCAGAGCCAAGAGCATCCAGAGACTGCATTTCCACTGTGGAATGTGCTCTATTCAGGCAAAATACTCTAGGAACTGAACTGCTGGACAAAACCTCTCTAAGATTTGCAGAGGCTTCTAAATTTTTTAAGGCAGTTTCTTTTTGTAAGGATACCAAGAGACACCTTCCTGGTCTTGCTGTAAACCTTGAGCTTACTATTTCCAAGGTTTATTTTCCCCTCAAAATATGATGGCACTTCCTATATGAAAAGATATTTAAGAGGAAACCCTCAGAACATTTTTCCTTTTTAGTGATGATGGACAAACGAGTTTGGGGAAGGATTCTACCTGGCATGGGAAATACTGACCATATAAGCTGGTCAAAGCCAAAGACCACTAAATATAGGGCTGGGAAATCCTAACTAAAGGCATTGCCCTCACCCTTGCCTTCTTTAGATGGGAATAGGGTTGTGTCAAGTGAACTAAAAATCTTACTGACTAACTCCTGGTGCAGGAATGAAAAGTGAGGCATCTCTGTATCTAAAATGATTTCTAAAAATTAATGCAAAAAGAAGCCCCCCCTCTAACTCCTCCCTGCCCCTACAGACACTACTGTGACACAGATAGCACATCAAGACTGCTTTCAGTCGAGTTCCAGCATCTTTGAAAGCACAGCTGAGCTCAAGGTCCTTTCAAACCCTAAAACAAGAAGTGTGGGATATTTAGGCTTGAACAGAGGCATTTCTCTCCTGCTGCTTGATTGGTTTGAAGTAAATCGGTAACAGCACACAAAATAAATCACTTCACTTGCTTAGTCTGCTGACACTTTCTTGGTGACACTGGTATGCAACTCTAGTTGGGTCTCAAGCCCAGTTGTTATGTATGTGTAAACAAGCAGAGTTAAATTCAGCAACTAAGAACTGCCATCTGCTTTCTAACTATTCTTTGCACAAACTTTGTTTCCATTAGGCAAGCCTAAAAGACCTCTGTACGGAGGGGCTGTGGCGATTCAGGTCATTTCGTGCGCATACCAGGGAGAAAGCCCCGCTCTTCCCCTGCCCTACAGGCACAGCCATTTCCCCCTTTCAACAAGAAGAAAGAGGCAATACAAGTCTCAAGAGACGTGACTCTTCAAAGTTGAGGCTTATCAAGGGAGAATTTAAGGAGAATTTATTTAGGGGCTTGTGGTCAAATTTTGGAAGTCATGGAATCATAGAATGGTTTGTGTTGGAAGGAACCTAGGAAGGTCAACCACCCTGCAGTGAGCAGGGACATCTTAACTTAATCAGGTTGCCCAAAGCCCCATCCAGCCTGACTTTGAATGTTGCCAGGGATGGGGCATCTACCACCTCCTTGGGCAGCCTGTTCTAGTGTTTTACCACCCTCATCATAAGAAGTTGCTTCCTTATATCTAGTCTGAATCTACCATTATAGACCAGTTATCACTGGTCTTACCCTCATTTTGGAGATGAAAAAAAGCTTTATGTGAAATCATACTAATTCTGTAACAAACCTAGGTGCCAGTCCCCAATCACCCTAGAAGTTTAATTTAAACTGAAAGTTTCCCATTCTCTTTCTTCCTTTAAAATAAAGCTTTTGGGTATCCTATGCAATTCCAGTGTCTGTCACAGGATGCATTCTTAAGGAAATAGAGGCTGAAATATTATGTTTAACATTTGTTTGTGTTCTTCTCTATGTGAATGCCCTAGTGCATGCCTACAGATATCTGGCAGGGTTTAAGAGGTTTTAAGAAAAAGAAAAACACAGCAACACCTGCAAGTTTCACCAAACTGTACAGGGAAGCATATAATGACAGCATTAAAAAAATAGTAAGAAAAAATAAACTTCCTATGTATCACTGATAGATTTGAATCAACACATTTATTTAAAAACTAAATTTCTGTCAGGGTATCAGGTTCTCATTTTACTTCTTTATCCCATTTTTCTCCAGCTCAGCTCCCCCACCACTGGTAAGTCCTTCCACTGCTGGTGCTCACAAGGGTACCAGAGACTAGAAAGCTCCATGACAGTTTATTCGAGCTCAGCTGTGTCAGCTCTTAACTAACAAAGAGAGTCTCTGTGGAATGCTACAAGGTGATGTACTTTCCTCCAAAAGTCCCCTGCAAGGGACCTTAAAAGGTAAATGCCCTTCACTTATGAATGTTGCCTTCCTGTGCTGATCTGCATTTTTCTATTTCTATCTTGTTTGACAACTGTCCTTGTTTTCTTGCACCGTATTTTGTTTGGTTGGTGTTTTTAAGCCTGCCCACAGATCTGAAATACCAGTCTACAGCTTTCTCTCTGCATGTTTAATCTCCAAATACCTAGGATTGACTCTGTTTTTCCAGCCTTGTAGCACTTAACTGCAGTATGAGCTTAGTCTAAGAAAAAGAGAGCCCTTACTGTAAGGATCTTCTGCTTTTACTTTAAATTTGTCTTCTCTACTGAGAACATTAATCAGACCTGGAATTCATATTCATTACATTTTAACCTCTCTATTATCTAACATGGGAGTCGTTCAGCATCGTAAAAAAAAAAAAAAATTAAATCAAAATTAAGCATCATTCAGCCTCATAAAAAAGCCCTTTTCAGAATCAGGTTTCACCTGCTTTGTGATATTATTTACCAGTTTCTTACTTGTATTGTAAAGTACCATCTTGTAACATCAAATACTCCATGCCACTGGGGCATGTTTTTATCACAGGACATAGACAAGACTGGAGTTTGCAGGTTGTGCATTTAGTTAAGCCTCAATTACAGAAGAAAATTTCTGTCCTTTTAACTTACTGCTTATTTAACCAAATCGGCGCATTTCTCTCCATTAGTGCAATATTTAGTGGCAGGAAAACAGGAATGAGCTGTGGAGTTAAGAATTACTTTTATACCAACTACACAGACACAGTTTAAGTAATCTATATTTAAAAATAATCTCACAGTCAAAGAATAGAGTCAAAACCTGAGCAGAGAATACCTAACCTTTAGGAGGCTGCATGACTTGGGATCCTGGCATGTTCTGGCTGAAAGCACTAACAGCTTGCAGTCTTAACATCTTGGTCAGCATCCCCAGATGGATCTCTCTTGATCCCTTCACAGCTCTTTTATGTTTTAGTTGATCTGTTTTATAAAGGATTCAAGTGTCCATTAATGTCCTTCATAAAAGTATTACACCAAATCTAAAATCTGAGTTGAAATGAATACCTTAAGAAAGTTCAAGCACCTTACTGACCACCACAGCAGGGAACGCTGGCTCATGTTGATGGCAATGTCTAGAAGACCCTGACTTTTTGACTCCAGTCTGTCTTAAGCCAGTACGATACCTGGTTTTGTCAAAGATGATGCTGAAGATTAAAATTACTCTGAATCAGCATTTTAGAAAGTTTAAAACCTTATTTTCTGCTCCTTTCTGAACTTTGCGTACTTGCCCTGCGGTCTAAAAGCGCCTGTATTGCCTGAAACAGGAGCAGAGAGGAGTTCAGGGCATATTGCTGAAATACTTCAACAGGCAGAGCAGAACAAAATGTACAGCAGTGCTTATTTTGGTTGCTGCAAGTTTTGCAAGTGGTTGGTAAAGACCATACAAATCCTCCACTGGTTCATGTCTCTGAACAGTGAGAAACACTGCCCTCTAAAAGTTCCATATTCAGAAAGTCCCCATATTCTTGCACCTAAGCTCTTAAATCAGCATGACCCAGTTACAACAAAGACATCGTGCCCACTAATTGGAATTTTTTACCAATTTTTCAAGGGCATCTGTTTAATGCACATCTATCCCTTCTGTGTTTATAGCATCACAGCGATGGGAGACATCTATTTGCTCCAGGGTATTTTACCACCTAGAGGAGGAGCAAGAGCACAAAGCCCAACAATATGCACACAAATGCTCTAAATGGAGAGTGAAAAGCTACTCTCATTTGGGAAGGACTCCCCTAAAAGTACATAAACAGTGTATCAAAGGCTTGAAAATACGCCTGCAGTTCAGCATACATTCAGCTGAGTTCTCCTTCAAAAATGTAAGAAGACAAAGTGCTCAGGCCACACAGGTTGGGCTTTTTTTTCTATTTTTACAGCATTTATCTATAACTATCCCAATGATCTGAAAATAGAATTTATGGGAACAAAAGGGGCTATTCAGAGTTATGTTGCCACCGCAAACATGTATTCTCAGCAGGACCAAAATAACTACGCTTGTTTCTTTTTAGTAACTCAAATGTATGAACTTAAAAGGGGAAAAAAGCCAAACGAGGGGAAAAAAAAAAAAGGTTTATTTAATTTTTGAGCATTTTTTTCTCATTTCTTTTAAAATGCAAACTGCTCTCTTTCAATTTGCCATGAGAAATGTTCCACAGAAAGAAGGGCGGCCATGTATTTGCGGTGCAGCCTGTTTTACAGCCCCTCCAACACTGATGCTATTACTGTTCCAAAGCCCCAGGACAGGCATTGCGCTTGGATTTATCAGCAAAACAGCAGCTCTTGCTAAGTGTGGTGCAAAGCCCACTAAAGATAGTGGGAATCTCTGCACTGACTTCAGTGACCTTTGGATCAGATGCCCTAAAATATCAGTGTTAGATGCTGACACCAGAGGAATACAGCTCTCTGCTGAAAAGAAAAAAAAAAAAGGAGAAGCTACAGATTTGCATTTTTCTGTGCCCTTTTTAAAATTTTTTTTTTTTGTTTTAAAAACACAGAATATGTTGTTGCCAAAATTTGCTGCATGATACGCAACTCCTTCCCCCCAGCCTCTTTCCCTGCGTAAGAGGAAAAGCAAAGGTTCACAATGAAAGCTGAAACTGTAGGTGCAATCCTGAAGGAGATCAGTGGGGGAGGACAGTTATGCCTGTGAAGAATCCCACTGAAGTCAAGGGGCCGTAGGCTCTGCCCACACAGCTCTCTGCCTCAGCTAATATTGCGGCATTGCTTTATTCAAGCTGCAGTTTCAAAATTCACCCCAGAAATGAATACAGGCAATAGAATATGAACGCTGCACTACAGTCAATGCCCCACACCCAGACTCATCTGTTTGAAAGTCTAATGGGGATAGATCAGGACACCAGTTCCCAACATCAGCCTTGCCATGAAGACTGCTTTAATGTACAGCACTTCACAGTCTTCTTGACAGGCACCATGTTGAACCATATCTTTTTTTAGAAAGAGAAAAGATTAAAAGAAAAGTTATCTAATTTTGGTTGACCTCTTGTTCTCAATTCAAGGGCAAGTGGTACTGAAAAAGAAATCATTTCCATAACTGAATTGCAGAGCAGCCATTTAACAATTAACAAGTGATCTGCTCAGCATATGAAAACTGAATATGAAATAAGTATGTGAGAATCAGAGATACCTCTGCACAAAGAAAGGCTGCAGCACCTCCATGTCAGAAATTTAATTGGTTATCTCTTTCTTTTCCTCCCCATGAACAAGGGGAGAAGGAGGCGATGAAATATAAAAGAACTTAACCACCTCTCCTGAGGAAAATGGAGATGATGTGAAGGACTCATTTAGCTTTCCATCTCTTTGAAGTAGAGGAGAAATCTCTCTTTTATTTTTCCTCTGCACAACAGTAACCTTTCTTTTCTGGTCTGCAGCCACAGTTTGGACATCTTGCACTTAGCAGAATGGACACATTTCTCATTGGTAGTAAATCCGTAACGCCACAGCCCCATTCTCCTGCATCAACAAAATGCATGATTTGTGACCAGTTCCCCTTGGCAGATGTAAGGTCATCACTCTTGCTTTAGGACCGTGAGAAATAGGACACATTTCACCTCCTCTCTGTTCCTGCAAACGGACTAAATGTGTCCTTCTGGGAGGCCAACCAAAGTGCTGAGGATCTTGCCTCATGGACCTTGTGCTGGCCTGGCACATCATGGCCATGAGGGCACAGTGACAACCCTCTGTGTCTTCTCACTGCAACTCTTGAATGGAAGAAGAAAAAACAAGTCACATAGCAGCTCACAGATAAAAGAAAAATGAATACTGCTGTGATTTAAGGCAGGGAGATGGAGAGCAGCATTGTAAAACTCAAAGCCACCCCCTTCCTCAAGAAAGCAGGGAACAGAAGGAGGACGAGCAATACCAAATGTTGTTGCCTGGTTTTAGACAGCTGCCCTGAAGTATAATAATATTTGTGAGTGGACCTGTGTCCTTAAAATGCATGTGTTTCTTCTCTTTTCAACCATCAAAGCATTACACCCTTTTAACCTTTGCAACCCTAGGGGTTTGTACCAATGGATGATCTTTCTGCCATCTTCTGATCAAGACACAAACAGAGCCAGGACTAACTGTGCACTGTAGTAATAAAAATACTTGTTTCTGGTTTCAATATCCTGTTTTTCAACTCCCCTTCACCAAGGAGATTGGAGGTAGTGGAGATTGTATGTAAAGATTTGGAGTATTTGGGGGGCTAGTAGGGCAAAAAGGGGCCTGCATATAAAGGAAAAAATGGCAATAAGAACAGGGAATGTCTGCCTCCTCTCCCTGCCTGAGGATTTTAACATGTTTCTTCACACTGCTAATGCCTATTGTATTTTTCAATGTCTGTTACACCTTTCTTCAAGGTTAGGAGACAAGAGCTAGCACAGATTTTGCAGCAGCAGTAAAAAAAATTTATTTTCAGGTTTATTTCCTCCCATTTTTTAAGTTTGCTTTTATCTGAATCACTGCTGAATGCCAAACAGGGATTTCCACTGACTATCCAACACTTGCACCCCCAGCTGTCCCTTCCTTTGCAAGCCTTCACAGCACAGACAATGCTCAGAGAGGTTTACAAAATCCAAATGACTCCTCCTCTGAAGCATCATTCTGCCTCCCCTCAAGAGATTTAAAAAATTAAAATAAACTAAACTCATCTTGTCTATATTAATTAGCAAATCTGTGTTTGACTCCTGTTATCTGTTTGTATCTACCACAAAACTGTAATGATTAATTTCTCAGAGCCTGCCAAACTCTTCGTAGGAAGAGGTGACGACGATGCATCGCCAGTGCTGCAGACGAAGAGAGAGGGGTGAACGCGGGCATGAGTTTGTCTGCATTACGCTTGATGCAAAGCCAAAAGCAGTGTTTCATTTTCAGGAGGACTAAATTCACTCATAAATTGAAAACAAAGTTTGATAAATAGCTAAAAAGTGCTAAGAAAAATGGATACGGTGGCATGCTGGCTTTATTGCATTCATTCTGCTCCACCGTAGGCTTGGTAATGTACTTCTGGATGCTATAAAATGTGCCTCAATTTCCTTGGATAAAAGGATTATTCTAAGATAAAGTATGCTGGGAAGCAGCTTTACATTTAGACAGCCTTTCTCTCCACAGGCACAATTAAGAGTTTTGGAAACAAGTTGTAGACACGTAAAGGAAATTTTACTACGGTGGTATTTTCTAAAATAACAGCCCAGGGTTATGAAAAAGGTATTTCTGCTATAATGAGCTCCTAAAATAAATGGGGAGTGAAGATAGCATTTTTAGCCTCCTTTGACTGATGCTCCAATAAACAAGTCCTTGATGAGAACTCAGCATTACCATTTAATGCATACTTCTGTATGCACCCATTTAACAAAGGGCTGTAATTAAATGCTGATAAAATACCTTATCTTGACATTACAGGCCTCAGCTTCTCATTTCAAACCAATATGGTGGCAGTGATAGGTTTTTGTTTGGGTTTGTTGTTGTGGCAGCAGAGTAGGGGAAGACACTGGGGCATCCCCTGCACAAGAAAAAGTAACAACAAAAGAGGAACTACCAAAAAAGTAACTTCCACTACACAACTATGAACAAAGCCAGCCAGACACACAATGAAATCAAATACATCTTTGGTGCTTTATAAAAACAGAAGAACACATCCTTGCTGAAAATCATTGTGGAGATGCTTTCCAGAAGAAACTCCTCTGACATGCTGTTGAATCCTGTGCTGGTGCCAAGGGACTGATTGATACAGATTTCAGGCCACCACTGAATTTTAAGCAGTTAAAATAGTTACAGAAAACATTAGACCTGGCTTTTTGTTTTTTAACCTTACTGAGTTTAGCTTATCACACTGCTCTTCTCAGTATGATTTCACATCATACTGCAAATGATGGAGGGAAGAAAGGCTGGACAGGCCATTCAATAGATTGAAATACAGACTTCTCTATTTCTTTACATATCATCTCATCAGATCCATGGAAATTTTGATACAGCAGTTTTTGACATGGTTAAAAAACCCCCAGTGTCACCAAACTAAAAAAAAACAGGTTCAGAGATATGTAATCTCTTTGGGAGGACCAATAGCAAAGTGTCTGACATAGTTGGCAAAAGTCTGCCTAACATTTCTTCCCTGCACTGGAGATGGCATATCCTTGACTTTTGTAGTTTTCCCTGTAACATCAGGCAACTTTTTCACCTTACAACAGACTTGAGACCCCACTGAGGTTGAAAAACGGTGAACTTGATATGCCTGCAGAGCTACACCCGATGACAACCATGCCTACACTTCATTTCACTCAAGCACATTGGACAATGAACTCTCCAGCAGTTCTGTATTATGCCTCACTCCCTGTCATGGTTCACCACCACTTTCTGACTCGGATAGCCTGTGTTTTGGTGTCTCTTAAGACACAAAAGCTGACGTAGACTGAGAAATTCGTGTCTCTGCATGTACACAATTTGTGTATATGCACCCATAAATGTATATCTACAGGCACCAAATTTTGTTCAGCAAGGTTTGTTCATACAAACACCAGGGCGACGCTTCTTTGCCTCCCATTCCAAGCTTCCTTCCAGTCAATGCTCCTGTGAAAATACAAAGCTCTTTGCCATTCCCATCACATAATCACCCCAAAACTGTGAAAACCATGCCAAAGCTCCTGCTTTTGATGTGATAACCTCTCCACATCAAGCTTTGCCATCCATATGATCTCTGACTAGCTTTTGTGTGTGCTATTTGTGGCAGATGACTTTCTCCAAAAGGAGATGATAATCACAGCCAGTCTCTTACTGATGGCCTTTGGGATGTCACAAGCACTGGGGAGTATACACAGTGGCTAACACTGTGGGAAGGGTTTTGACCACAAGTTTAACTGGCACCCGGGAAAGAACATTTTGGACAAGGGGGCTCTAAGCCTAAAGGTGTTTGCTCAGAACAACCATTGCCCCACTGGACGGAGAGGTGGACCTGGGAGAGCACAGTCCTGTACTGGGCTGAAAAGACTCAACAGTCAATCCTTAGCAGCAACTTCATGAATGCATTTGAAGCTCAGACACTGTGAGGCCTTACATGACCTCCGCTCAAGAGAAAACACAAATATGGATGAGAACAGACCTGCCCACGCATTGCTTGAGACGAGTGATGAGGGATTTCCCTTGCTGGAAACCTCTCCCGCATGGTCCCCTGGGTGGCTAACATGTTCTCCAGCACTGCTCTTGAAGAACACATGTGGTGAAATTTCCACCACAAAACCTCCAAAAAAGCCAAAGTCTTCCTGAACAGGGGACTAAATTTTAGTGCTCCCACTATAGATGAGCCTCAAAAATGGTGGTACTTGCACTGTATCACTGTAGAGGAGACAAGGAGGAGCCAAGAGGGTCAGTGCCCATGTTAAAAAAAACACCCCAGAGAATATTTTCCATCTGGACCAGTCTTCCTTTTTTCTTGCTATTATTTTTTTTGTGTGTCAGATTCTGTTCCTCATAATGGGCATGAATAAGAAATTACAAGCAAATACAACATCACTTATTCCTACCATACGTTACACATCCTTTGTGAGCAAAACAACTAGAACTTCTTAAAATTGTGGTGAAGCAGATTTTTAACTATTAGTAGAGATACAGTGAGTCATTAATGATCTGGGCGCCAGAAGGCTTGCTTTCTGAAGCCATCACTGCTCATTATTTCAAGAAAACAATTAGTCAAAATTAAAAATGAAGCCCTAGAGCTTCCAGGAACTGGATACTGTTCCTTGAATCATTCATGAACAGGATGAAGACAATAAAGGCCTTCTGGACTATTCCCTCACCCCTTTGTAATGGGTAAAATAACAAAGGACAATTTGATCAGCAAGGGACAATAAAAATATAGACCCATTCAGGAGCTCCAGATGGGAAAGATGGAGGGATGGGAACACTGAAGAATGATTCTTATTTACTGACCTGGCTGCGTCAAAACTCCAAGCTATGTAATTTTATTTTTAAACAAGAGTCTTAAGAATCTAAAAATAATAGCCTGAGAGGAATACTCATACTGAAAAACCAAGGCAATAAATTAAAAAAAAACCCAGCATTTAATGCAGGGATTAGACTTTTTCATAACACCACATTTAGAAGATCACATATTACTAGAAATGGAACAGAACTGAAGCAATTTCTTTTCATTAAATAATGACTTACCATACTTTTGCCCAGGTATAGCCCATTGACCTGACAGTAATGAAAAGCCAGTATGTGATCTTTCCATCTTTACAGATTCACACACTAAAATAGAACTACTGCAGGAGCAAAAAGACCCTGGTACCCGGGTCTAAAGTGCTGGTAGCACCATCAGAAGTTCGTTAGTCTATAGCTGCATCTGTGAGAACAGATGCACTCTGCTCAATGAGATTTACTGCTATTAGATAAAATGGCCAGAAAAGCAGCTTTACTAATTTTTTTTTGTCCTAGGTAAAACCTCTAATCACTGTCCTCTTAGTTTTCAGCTACAAAGGACAAAACAGAGTTTGCATTTTTTTTTAAGGGAAAAAAACCCAACACACACACACAAAAAGAAAAAAAAAGAAAAAAAAAAAAGAAAAAAATAAAGAAGACCACAAACTCACCATATGTTTGGAGTTTCAGTTACATCATTCCTTGCCATGCCCTCACTGACCAACCCAAGACATGCTGCTGCAGTGAGATCTTCCTACAGGCACAGCCATGTGCCATCAGTTGACAGCTCCAAAACAGGGGAAGCAACCAGCATGGTTAAGGAAACAAAAAACATTTGGTTTGTTCCTCAAAGGAGAGTTGGGGAATATGGACTGTGGAATCCAGGGGGTATTTTCCCTAAAGGCATCTTTCCGTTTCCAACATTTTTGTGCTTAACCTGTGAGATACTTTTTCCTTGCGTCATTGACTATCGCTAACATGGCCTGGCTGTGATTCAGGGCAGGGGGTTCTGGCTTTTGGGATTCTTCACCGAGAGCAGGAAACACTGCTTTGTAAATGGAAAAAACCAATCTTCTACAAAGATGAGTTTAAACATCTCTGCTTCAGAAAAGGTGGCATCAGTGCCCCTCCCCAAAGAAATCATTTGAATGTATTACATTTGGTTTATTTCTGAAACACTCTCCTCAACAGCTTCACAGTTGTGACTGCTGACATTTTCCAGTGGTGAGCAACAGCTCTAATGCCAGTGTTAAAAGAACAAAAACATTATAAATGTATAGCGTGGCCTGAGAAGAGCTGCTTGCTGTTCTTTCTGTTGGCTTAAATATCACACTTTAGTTTGCTGTTCAGAATGTCCCATGACGAAAGCATAAGTAAGCAGTTGGCTGAGGATTAAATCTACCAGTAAATCTAATGCATCTTCCTCTTTTTTACATCAGTGGAATATCCTCTCTGGTCTCACTATTACAAGCTTCTCTGTTTCAGCTTTTCTGATTCATATCCCATCTCCCTGTCTCTGCAGAGATAGAGAGGACCTCCACTTGCCGCTCTAATTACAATGTCCCTTCCTCAGGACAGCTGTTGGCACCTGTTTAAGGCATCTCTACGTTCAAACTGCAATACAACATATAGTCCTACCAGGCTGACTGTGTGATCGTAGCAAAGAAAGCAGAAAGAAAAAACAGCATAGGATAACAGTATTTATTATTTGTAAAAGTTGTTTATTCCTCTTAGTCTTCCCTTGTTGCTTTCTGTTAGCAGTTTGGCAACTAGAGATCATTTCTCACAACACATTTTCAACATGCCTAATGAAGTGGGGTTTATCCTGGAATTCCTGAACCACTTTGAAGAGATAAGGAAGAGTTAACAAAGAAAACCAATTTCATAGTTTTGCTTTTAGCATCACCTGTGTGTGACCCTTCCAAAGTGACCAGTACCTCCAGCAAAATATTTTGGGCTCCACAACTCAACTAAAGATGATCCCATGCTCCAGGCACCATCCCAAAGCTATATTAAATGGAAGGAGGCTTAATACCAGCATTTGCTATACTCATTTTGAGATCATGTCACTTCTGTACCTAATATTGCTGTTCACTTTTCAGGTCCATTATCCATGGATTGAACACCTCTGAGTGCATTAACAGCAGACTACTACGTCTCAAATGCAAAAACGGTACTTAAAGTAGTATTTAAAAAGCAGTCCTGCAGCTACTGGTGGATTGATCTCCTAGTTAATATTTATACCTCAGCTAAAAGCAGCTTTGAAAAGGCACTTTTTCAGCCACCTGTACAAATGTTAATGATTAACGTGCTTTTACATGAAGGGGGGGGAGAAACAGGTAGATCAAAAAGAAAATGAAAGTAGAGAAAAGATTGTTAAGGGAAAAAAAAGTGTTAAGGTCAAAAAATGGAGAACTCATTCCTCCTTAGAGGTAGTAAGTGTAGCAGCTCACAGTAAATGAAGGATGGCATGGTTTCATTTCGGGGAGAAGATAATTTGCCAGTCAGTACAAAATTCCACTTCACCAAATTGGTCCACAGCAGAAACAATTTTCTGAGGTGCTTTTCTTGCCTGTCATTTGATGTGTTCATCAGTGACACTCTTTGAAGCACACAACCAGGCAGCACTCTTTGAAGTAAACACAGAAACGTTTCTTGTTGGGAACAATGCCCCTGCAAAATCTTCACTACTCCTTGCTAACATCAGGAATTACAGAGGTGACTGCCTAACACGCACAAAAGACTTCTGGCTGAACAAATCAAAATTAGTGTGTATTTTCTTCTTTCTTTTACCGAACAAGAAGATGTGACAGGGCATCTAAATGAGCCACCTGAGACTTAACTTCTGTGAAGCACAATACAAGTTAGGATGGAAAGGCAAACTCTCAAGCAGCCTTTAAACAGTCTTTGATCTTAGAAATACTCTTCAATACCTTAGCATGAAGGTTTGCTAATGTGTTAAAGTTTTCATTACTAAATGGCAACGCATCAGTAAAAGCCTGAAACATGATTAGACCTTTCAGGAGTTTTACTCCTCATGTGATAAAACACTATGCCTGGCTGGAGAGGGGAGGGCTCCTTCCTGATGGTCATTTCTGTGAAAGGGCTACCAGGAAGCTGCCACCTCCCACTGCATAAAGAGCCACGGCACTGAATTACTCTGCCAGAGATATTAATCTGCCGCTGAGAATTTTCCTCTTCCTTAACTCAGTAAGTTCTTAAAATTGCCCTCCCACGTGCCTGGAAAGCACAGGAAAAAGGAGGAAAAGGAAAAACACAGGCAGTTAAGGCACATACAGAGCACCCCACTCACATGCAGAGACAGTAATGCACAGTCGTCATTTAAATATCTAATCAAGGGCTGGGATTATTACCAGAATTGTATAACCTGCACTATCTGTATGGGCTACACAAAAAAGTAAACATCCATACCTAATTCAATAATGGGAATCCCTCTGCAGCAAGGAAGTTCACACAAAGCTTTTGCTTTGATGCCTGACCCGCTCCAGTTATTTGCAAGAGAGATGCCAGTTAACAGGGCAAGCAAGCACCTTTGGAGTTCCAAACCCAGAAATTCAGTAATCCATCAGTAGCCATCAGCCTTTCATTTAACTTCTAATGCCCTGACTGTTTTGCTTGTGGATTATCCAGCTCTGCTTTATAATGTAGGCATAGCATCAGACTCATACTATACAAAGCCGTTGCACACTCAGTGTGACAACAGTTTGCGTAAGATCATAAACCTGTTGCATAAGCTTTACAGGAAACCTGATAGTACATGGATTTATTTTGATCGATATACCTCATCTGTAATCTGGTTTCCAAAAAGTATCACTGTAGTTCCCTCTTTGCAAGAAAAAGAACCTGGAAATGTTTCAGGCAAGCTTATGAGAAGATGCTTGCTATGAATAAGAACGTTTTCATCTGTGAGGCATTAATGTTTGCATAAATGTTATATAACACCCGTTTTTTATCCTTCAGTGAGCTTTATGTGAATTTACCAACCATTAATGATAGCACCTATAAATCCATATTGATTTCTATTAAAAAGAAGTAATTTTAAAGAAGCAGGGAAGAACCTCACAAATCAATTGCCTCTGTCAGATGGCAACAACTGGATTTGTTTTTAAGTAAATGGACTTGGGTTTAAGTCACAGTTTAGCAAGGGATTAATGCAAACTGGCAATGGCAGCAAACAGCCAAATTCAAGTGTGAATGAATTTTCAGAGCTGCCAGATAGGTTTTGTATCTTAAAACTTAGAGGACTGTAAAAGGATGCGAAAGACCAAGATTATGGCCAAGGAATCTTTCAGATCCACAAATCTACAGAAGAAAACATGCAACTGAGAATTGTGACCCTAGAAAAAGAAGTCTCGGCAGCAAGTAATCCCATCCCTGCTCCAATCCAATTCAAGGAAAAAGCAAGTGACTTTTGAAAGCTCTTTGAAGCTCCCTGGCTTGGAGAGGCACGATCACTAATGACCAGGAGAAACAACAGGCAGAACTGCAAAACAGTAGGATCAACTCCTGTTCACAGCTCCAGACATTGTTCCAGGAGCCTCCAAGAGCCTGAAGGAATTTTAAGACCTTTTCACTATATTTCACTTTTTGGGATTTTTTCCCTTTTAAAGGGATGCCTATGGGTGCATGTGAGCATCAGTTAAGTACTTATGAGGGAAGCATCTGGCCCAACAAAGGGTTTTCTCATGATTTTCAGTTCTTACAGTGTGTGCTTTTTAAATTAGAGCTCTAATTGGAGCACTCTTTCCACATCGATTAAAAGGCAGAAAAGAAAAATACAGTCCAACCCAGAGACTACAAACTCCTGCTATTACATCCACAATCTTCATTAATTCAAAGCCTGAAGATTCTCAGTAGACTAAGGAAATGGCAGTGTAATGTCCTATGCTGATGTGAAAGTGCTTTGCTCTGATGTGGTTTACTCTCATTTGAAAGTTTCATTAGCAATAATTACTTTTTTTTTTAGGCTACGAAAACTTGGTTGTTTTCTTAACTCTTAAAATACCTGTCAGTATTATTTTTCTTGGAAAAAACAGTACACTTATTGCTTGCACATCTTGGAAAATATAACGGATTGAAGATTGACAGACAGAGGAAGGCACTCAATATCCTAAATCAATATAAGACACGATGTGCTGACTTTGATGAGCTTGGTAGTAAAGTCATCCATGAAATATTAACTGGAAGTCTCAGTGTATGTGTAAGGAAGAGCACAGTAAGACAGATGAGAAACCCTGGGTTTGTTTGGCGAGTGTACTTGGGCTGCAACCTACTGGCTTGGGCCCTTCCTGATCCTGCCCCGGTAGGTCATTCTTCTTCACATAAGAAGTTAGCTTAGCATCACCAGAAAGCTTCTGGGCTTTTTTGTCACTCTGTTTATTGATGCCTGTCAAGATGTTTGTTCTAAAAACTTCAGGGAATGGAGATCTCTGGAATCTGCTAATGAAAGGCTTATTATGTTTAACTGAGGCTGCCATGGCATATGAGTTGGGTTATTCATTCATGCTGTTAAACACAGAAGAGCTATTGTATCATTAGCAAATATATAAAACTATCGATATTCTGTAAGTTGAAAAGCAAATTTATATTGGACAATCAATGTGAAAAAAGGCACAAGACATCTTCAAAGCCTTACAATTTTGCTTCCTGGGTGCATTTGTTGTAGCAGCTTCCCTTGACATCTATGTCCTGAATCTTCTCACAACTGCGATCCACAAAAACAGGGTAACTAAACACAGTTTTTGAGTTACAAAACAAAGTTGTTCACAATTGCTAGTAAAAGAATTCCACTCCTGTTGGAGAGAGTTTCAAAACACATCAGTTAACTCATTATGCTTATAAAGCTCTAAAACCGGCTTGCCCTTGAGAGAGGTGCCCATGCTTGAACAATCTGCTTTTCTCCCAAGCATTGTTAAATGTTCCAAGTTCCATGTTTCAAAAATTCCCTCTTCCACCATCAGGATATTTACTGGTAATGAAACCTGATGGTTAATTCACACCAAAGACATCACAGAAAATTTTGTTATAGGTGTTCTTTCTACGGAGCTATAGAGCTTTTGCTGGACTCTAACCATGCCTACAACTGCTCTGTTAGCAAAGGTATTAATTTTTAATAAAAATATTAACTATATCCTTAGACTGCATTGGTGGTTTGTGTTGCATCCTCTGATGCTCAAAATAAGCATGTTCAACACACGTGCTGGGAGTATGCAATAAAATGAACGAGTCCACAGCCAATGCTTCCATGTAATTTAGCACCTTGACTTTGATCCTGAACATTTTTTACTTCTTCAAGAGGAGAAAATAATAATTCTCTTCTTACAGTGTTCAGAGGGTAAATAGAAATGAAGCCCATCCTACTGATAGCATGGTATTACATAAAGTAAGTGGGAAAGAAGACTTGTTAGAGCTTGATTATTTGGCATTCAGGATTGTGGCAAGCAAGCCACAGGGAACAAAAAACATACTTAACACATGACTGAAGGATCCCCAAATGTATTAAGAAACCTTCCTGGAAAATGAAGCTTGGATCACCTCAGGGATGGGTGATGGACATCTCACATGTCTTCTGAAAGGGGGCAGGTACTGATGCTGGCAGGCAGTGCTGTGTGTGCTGCTTGAAAACACTGATCTGAAATGGAGCAGTCCTTGTGCAGTAAGGCCAGTGTTTGAGATAAACTTATGTGCTAAAAATATTTTGTAATTTTTAACTCTCACCACTAACTTCACATGAGGTCTGTGATGGAAACTTTCCAAAACAGTCTCTGAAGTAGACAGATAATGACATTTTGAGTATTTTCATTTTTCTTTCTCAACAGCATTCTGAAAACCTAAAAGCACACAGAAGATTGGATATGGTATGAGAAAGCTCAACTCACCTCAGCTTTTTTGTTGTTCATGAACAACAACAAAACCCCAGGACACTGATGGAAACAGCTTTAGAAGATACAATCTAAGAGACTTTGAATGTTGTTAACCAGCAGTGTAAGAAAATACACGTGGAAGACTTAAGCCCAGCACAACAGGAAAAAGCACTGCCAAAGTGGTAAGGTTGCAGTCTTGTCAAATACATTTTCTATTTTTCAAAGACATTTTTTATGAAGAGGCAACATCTGATGCTGAGGTGAGTCTGAGGTAACGTCAGAATACAGCAATATGCTGTGTCTCCCCAGTAAGCTTGTTTCTTAAACCAAGGGACTGTGCTGGTATCTTCATGAGGGAAAAGCAAACACGTAGTTGCCAATAAAAGCCTCACCACACAAAGTGTATTTTCCAAAAAACAAAGTCAGAACTAATTATGTTTACCTAAACAGCAGGAGATGTGAACATTCCTCCCTCAGCAATGGAAGCTGGAAATATGCCTGGGGCCCTGACAACAGGATGAGGAGCTGGGCTGGTTCATGCTCTGAGCTCTGCTTCAAGTCACAAAATGTGCCTCAAGTTTTTCAGGTGATCTAGATATACCATGGTTGAGGAACCATGTGACATCCTCACCTGGGGATGCCATGGGTGGCTACTGCCTGCACAAAGCTCTGATGCAACAGTACAGTAGACAACACTTTGAAAAAAATAAGCCCCTCCCCTGGGAAAACATACCCTGCCCCCAAACCTTTTTCAATGGCCCATTTGTAAACCAAAACAGGCATCAGCATCTTGACAGTTAAATTGTCAAGAACTATCTTGAAACAGCCCTGCTCAGACACCATTGCAGACCAGCAGGCAAAGCAAGTGTCTCCAACTGCTGCCCAGCTGGCCAGACCACGTTGCTCTCAAGGGTTCGGCCTTCCACACTTTACCAGACAAAAACGCCTTTTTTGGGAGATGCGACTTTATAATCAGACACTACAACAAGGACTGCAATTCAGTGCCCAGAAAACAACAGAAGACCCGATCCTCTCCATGCTAACAAACCGAAGGGCAATGTGAATAAATAAAGCGTTAACGGCAAGCTAAGTTTTGGCCATCAGGCTCATGTTCTTCATGTAGCAAAGCTGAAAGGTACTAAATTTAAACACTGAAAATAAAGGGGATGCTCTTCCAGTTCTTCTTCATGAGATGTTATCCCCCACTACTTTTCTTTCACCAGGCACCGAGCAAGCCAACTTGAGAGAAGCCGAATTTTGTAAAAAAATATCCCATTCCCTATAGAAGATGACGACTCTGACACCCAGCTGCCACCATGCCAGGCAAAAGGTCTTTGCCTCTCTCTGTGGCTTTGTGCATGCATTATATGCATCAAAAAAATCACTTTGCAGAGCTAATTTATAAATATTTTACAGCTGGCATTGAACTAACCTTCTGCAAGTGCAAACACTATGATAAATTACAGAATGCGCACACAGGACAGAAAGCAGAATATCAAATGACAAAAATAGCTCTGTCTCCTTCATTGTTTATTGTTTTTCTTCAGTTTTCATTTAAAATGCACTTCAGAGATAAGAACAAAACACTCCCCTCTCCCCAGGTCAGACACAATGAACTTGTCCTGAAAGAATTTAACCCTGCTTTATAGTCATTCTTCAGAAACACTACAAAAACAAAGCTTTCAGCATGCTGAGAAGAACAGAAACAAATCCAAAGCTTTAAAAACCAGACACTGTGAACTGCAGTTCTCCCCGTCCCAAAGCCAAATGCTTCCCTCATCCTTGCTGGGCTGCACTGTTCAGCTACTGGCCATCACCTCAACATCTTTTTCTGGTGTTTTTTGTTTGTTTGCTTTTGTTTCTTTGGGGTGTTTTGCTTTGTATTGTTTTGGTTTGGTTTTTTTTGTGGGGGTTTTGTTGTTGTTGTGTGGCTTGGGGGGGGGGGGGGGGGGCGCCCCTTTTTTT
>JANHFX010004202.1:44866-80262 GCA_027560015.1 Chloroceryle amazona
GCGTGGGGGGGGGGGGGGGGGGGGTTCCCCTTTCTTTTTTTTGGCCATGCAAATACATGCAGAATGAGATGACACAGTTACATAGATTTTTGGAAGGCAGTGTTAAATTTGTGGGTACAGCTTCTCCCTCAATGCCTGTGTAGAAGATTGAGCAGCAAAGCTGTGGCAGTGTGGGCAGGGGTGAAGACAGGCTTTCTTGCTGCCATAAACCTTTAACCATGGACTCTTGCACTTTATGTTTAAGCAAGCCCTGCTCATTAACCCCTTCTTGAAAAGGCCTATGGTCTCTACTGCTCCTAAACCTGGAAGAGATAGGAACTCAAGAGCTCAGTGATCGAACTCCTCAGCCTGACCTGCAGCTCCCCAGTCACTGCAGATCTTTTGTCAGCAATCCTTATACCACGGCTGATTAGACAAAAATAGGAGAACTTGAAAGGTCTTTTTAAGCTGGTATCATTTGCACTACAGGACTTGACAGGTCCTTCCACAGACAGCCCCAGAATGAAATCCAGCAAGAGTTTTTCCCTTAGCAAGGAATTAGCTGATATGTAATTTCAACGATGTATATTTTGTATGTACAAATCTCTTAAGAAGCAAAAGTGCACAACACTTTTTGTCTGGTTTACTCTAAATAAGAATTGCATTTCTGCAAAGTGATAACAAAAAAAAAAAATTAGTAAAACCTACACTAAAATTTCCCTCTTTTTCACCTATGCATTTACTTGTGGTTTTGCTTTGTTTGTTTCTTTTGTTTTAAGGAGGTTTCTGAATCCTGAGCATCCGTGGGCTGCTCTCAGTCATGAAATTCCCTTACCCAAGTAGCACACAGGATACACAAGCAAACCAGACTAAGAAAAGCTGGAAGTTCAAGCCACAGAGAGGTCAGCAAGCATTCCTATGGACTTTTCCCTGATGGGAAAACTCCAAAGATAGTGCTGCCCATTTCCTCCTTAGTTGGAAATGAATTAATTTTACTATCTATTGTAGATCATGTCTGAAAGCTGAATAAAAGGTGGGGTTTTAGGATACACTGACATCTTTCAATGAAAAGATAATACAAACCGGGTTTAATTCTGCCTTCACAGGCATGCTGTCAGATGAAGTCCCTCCTGCTCTAAATACCATGCAGTGAGCAATGTGACACACCAGTTTCCTACACTTTTACAATATAGAATGCTTAAGTCATTATTAACCCTATGATAAAGCTTTCTTACTATAATGGTATTCACTGTGAAAATACTGTTATGATTCCAAATTTAAATTATTCCATATTTTTAAGATGGAAAGATATACTTCCTAAAGATTAATAAAGGCAGAACAGTCTCAGGTAAAAAAAAAAAAAAAAGAAAGGAAAACAGAAATAAAGAGGTTTCACTGTTTTTGCAGAGAGAATCTTTGGTTGCAAGTTCAAGTTTAGAAAACTACTCTGGGCCACACAGAGATACTTCTGTAGGCATCACCCGATCAATTTGCGAATGACAATTTTATTTAGAACATTAGGGGTATAAATTCCCTTTTTTTTTTATTAGAATGGTATTTTTCCACTTCTTTCTATTAAGACTTCTATAAGCGCATAACCTTTATCACAAAATTGCACTCAAATTCCATCTTGTTTTAGAAATTGTTTGAGAAGTCAAAGTGTAAAAGACAAAGTGACATCACTTTGCATGGGATGAAACAGGACACTGCTCCAGTGCTAGAGGGTAACAATCAGCAACCTCTTAGCTTTTATTTAAGGATGATGTTACAGGCACAGCTATTATAATGTCACTGAGATAACACGAGACAAACAAACACCTCACTAAAAATTCTTTCATAGCCACCCTTCCTTTTTACCCCCTTCTTAGCATCAGCAACAAAAAGATTAAATAATGTTACCTCCCAAAAAGATGCAGGCAAGTGCTGCCACTCAAAGTGTGACTGCTTGTGATTTTGAAGGGAGACAGGATCAAGAAGAGGCAGGATAGGAAAAGAAGATAAGTGATCATCTTCACTGAGGATGGACAGTAAACGTGTATTAGCATCACAAAGAAACTTCTCTTTACTGCATCAGTGGAACCTGCAAGATGGCTTTTTAAGATGCTAGCTGAACAACCAACAGCCTTTTAGAAATATCTGCACAATAAACTGCACTGAGGAGTATTTACATCAGGTCCAGGTAGCTATGTTGCTTAGGGTAGTCCTCATCTGGCTAAATTTGCCCTCAGAATCAACCCTGAGCCACTCCCTGGAGATGCCTCTCCTTCCACTGACTAAACAAGGAACCTGCAGAGATGAGACTCACCACATACAGCTCAGAAGCAACCTTGGTCCCCAAAGATTAAGAAGGGAATGAATCTTCTCAGCTGTCTCTTCTGGGAGACAGTTGCTTGAATTTTTTGTTTAGTTGTTGTATTTTTTTCCACTGTATGTATTCAAACAGCCCATCCGGTCATGTTTATTTTGTATGCCCCTAGAAAAAAAAGATCTTTTCCAAGGTTACATCTGGCACTCTGGATACAAACTTCATGAACCTGTTCCCACTATCAACAAACTTTAAGGAATAGCCAAAAGGTCTGTAAGTCTATCAGAGAAAAAACAAAACAAAACAAAACAAACAACATTGCTTGCAGATGAAGACTGCTGTGGGTCTAGCCAAGCTGAAGAAGAACAAAGTACTGTCATGCCTCAGGAGAACAGCATCCATCAGAAATTATCACTGACATTCTGGCACTGTACTTTGAAAACAAATCCTCTACTTCAGCTGCTGTCGGGAGGAGGAACAAACTAAAACCCAAGTAATCCCATTCATTTAAGTATAATTCACATTTTCAGACGCTAACCCAAGCCCCTGCGTCACAGGAAAACAGGCAGGCAGTGTAATGAGACTACCCAGGGAGGACAAGCATCACAAAGAAAAGTTAGAATTGAAGTCCTTGCAGAAGTAAATAAATCACTGCAGTATTTTGCAAATTCTTGCTGTAACATCTCTTTGAGCCAGTGAAATGGCCAGATTTCAGTTACATCCTCAGTGAAATACATGTCATTAGTAAAATGGACCCATCATTTATCACCTAGAGCCTCTTCTCTCACTGTGTACTCTTTTAGAAAAAAAAACAGGACAGCCTTAGAGATGAAGCTTTAGATGAACGAACAAAAAACCCATGGGAAGCTTGACCCCAGGTAGGTGTTGCACACTCTGGCAGAGCTCTGCAGGAAGAATGACTCATCAGGGCTGCCAGCATGAAAACGCTCCATTATGGGAGGCTATTTCACTATGAACTCAACATCTATCTCGTAATTTTAAATTTGAAATGCTCTGGTCTTCATGTTGACTTCACACCTAACCCAACAGTACAGGGGGATAAAGTCCATGTGTTTTCTCTGTGGGAGTTGCCTAATGCATGGCATCAACCCTAGGAAAAGCATATGACCCCGTGACTCTGGTAAGCACAAGGGACAGAGAAACAGCAGGATGAAACGTCTGCTTTCACTCATTACTAGTAGATTTTCTCTGCTGGAAAAGTGGTTTAGCTGATGGTCCACTGCATCTTTCATGTTTCTATATTCAGTCAGCTCCATGTATTCCTGGCAGATGCTTTGTTGGGGATTTTTTTTGTTTCTTTTGGGTTTCTTTTGAAGATATATCACTTTTCATTTCTAAATCTCATTACTGCTAATATGACTTAGCTTCACTCTTTTAAGCTGCTCATAAATCCACAGCAAAATAGGGTCCTTTCTGTGAAATTCAATAGAACTGTCTTCCTCAAGCCCATGGCAACAAGACTTTGGCTGTCTTTCTGAAGGAGAAAAAAAAACCCAACCAACCACGAACCAAACTATTTTGAGGCTCAGATCCTGAGACTAGAAATAAATAACCCTCTCAAAAAATCAATAAAAAGCCCCTTTTGCTTCAGATACTGAAAACTGGCTTTTGCCAAGCCAACATGACAAGTTATTTAGATATAACAACCAAATTTTCAGTGTTTATATTCTTAACAGTTCTCCCAGGAGAAAGCTACCCCATCCAACAGACTAATTCCAACCCCACACCCCAAGCTTCGCAGCGTACAGTAAGTTAGTTCTTAGTGATTCTGGCCATTTAGTCCTTATGTGACTCATTGAATGGGAGGGGAAAAAAAAAAGAATTATGTATGGTGTGCTTATTAAGTTCTCATTAACTTGTTGGTTGACTTCACCAAACTTAACAGCCCCCTCAGAATAAATCTTTAGCTTATTTTGATTATTGAAAACAAAGTATGTTTCAAGTTAAAAAGAACTATTAATGACAGCTGGTTCAGAGACAGGATGAATCCTTCAGAATCACAACCATCACAGCCAGCTCATGAGCACCATCACTCAGAGCAAGTTGCTAGCAGAGCCTCTTTGAGTTACACAAGTCAGCCAAACAGAGGTCCTCTCTCCTGTTCCAGCAAAATATCCCTAAACCAGCACTGGCAATCACTGGAGTCTTCTGTGAGCCAATTCCATCCACTAACCTGGCCAGAAATCAACTCAGTAAAGCAGGCAAATCGCTTTCTGAAATAGGAAAGAAGAGGAGAAAGGGGACTAAAACCCCTGTTTCAGCTGTGGTACGTGTTGTCAGGGTCACTCAAGCATGACACATAACTTCATTCTTAACCCACATGGCCAATTTTTCCAGGATAATATCAGCTGCATCATGATACTAACCACTGTCCTACCCCATAAGGAGTAGGAGGACACTGTTGTACCTGTAATTCCAACATGATCTTGGAATCAGAGGAGGCTTTGCCACACAGCAAGGAAAATTATACAAATCATAGTGCCACCAGCAATGCCTAAACACAATTCTGAGTTGGTTCTACTCTCACACCTGCAGCCGTGGCCTTAAGGTCTGTATGCAATGCATCTTCCCATGTTTTAGAAAATTCTGGTTTGTGTTTCAGAACAAGACCATTAAGAATTGCTTCCTGAATAAATTAAAAGCCAGGGAAGTTAGGACAGTATCACATCATTTTGTATTTCCACTTTCAAAGTGGAAAAGAGTTCCTTGCCAGTGGTCATTTAAAACACATTCCTAGAAACAGGGATCCATTGGTATTTCAGCGAGCAGCACCTCCACACTGACAGTGTCCAATGTGAGAAGCTAAAGCGGTACAAAGGAATACGGCAGTGATAAGCACTAAGCAAGTCATTAAAAATTAGTTTTTTCGAAGGTAAATAGCATTGACATTGCAGTGGGAATTAGATATGCCTGTTGGTTAATCATTTTGGAATCAAAGTAATAAAAAACCCAAACGACTTATAAAAGGTTTGTTCTTTTGACAAGTACATGCAGGCAATGTGACAGTGTTTAAGATCACCATGGTACCTGCCTGCAATGCTGTTGCAATGACAGTGACAGCACACCAGAGATCTGGAGGTCTTTCAAACGAGACAAGCTCTGAGGCTCCCTGTTAGATTCTGATTTTCTTGGGTCGAAAAATAAAGGGGAGGCAAGCGCATGAAAAGAAGATAATTATTTCCTTTAACACTCAGAAAACCTTGTAATGATGATTGTGTTCAGAGTCCTTGGGAATGAAGCAACTCCAGGGCGATGCAGCTTACACTAATAAGCAATTCAGTACTTTAAAAATAGCATGTACTCCCTCCTCCCCTTAAAACATCCCCTGAATCTAGACATTATTAGAAATTAAATGCTAGAGGAGAAGTAAAATCTTTGAAGATACACAAAGATAGTACACAACAGCATCTTTATAAGGTTAGGACTAGGACTCAATGTTCATAAGCATGACATACAGCACTAACCCATCTCTCTTCCACATCCAGAAAGAAGTGAAGAATTTCTGTTTCCCTGCGCTCCTGTTAGGCAGGAGACAAAAAGAGCTGTGGACAAGGAAGAGCTGCTTTGCCAAATATTTCATGCAAATAGCGACGTTGATAATGAACTAGCAATCATAAGCTCTGCATTTCCCATCTCTGTCCCTAACATGGAAAGAATGGTCTGTATTCTGCTTCTGTGCCAGGACATGTAACAATTATTATCTATGTGTGACCTTTTTAATATGATAGAAATAAAAAAGAAGTCAAGGGGAACACAGATTACATTGATATTAACATGACTAAATTAGACTTCTGCATTTATTTCTAGTGACTAGTGGATTTGCATTGAAATAACCACATTTCTAACTTTGAAGGAACCTCAGAAGAAATGCCAGGTCTCTCTGGGGCCACCTCGACCCTGGAAATTTCCCTCAGTGTCAGTAATTAATACTTTGCGCCTGGCACACCTATGTACAGCAAATTGGCAGTGGTGCAGCCTTGTGAGTCTGAACTCAAGTTTTCAAAAAGATAAAAGTCCATAGGCATGTATGTTTGTGAGGAGGTGAGGTACAAGAGTACCTGACACATTGCAATGACTCAAAACAGAGTGAAAATTTCAGAGGTAAGAAGGAAGAGGAGACAAAGTAAAGAGCCGGAAAAGCCAGAATAGCTTGTTATATCCAGATGTTTATGCAAATGGAAGGCTGCATATGAAACCAAATATATTCAGAATTTATCAAGGGCATGGAGATAAGCCATTAGCTTTGTAAAGCCTAATTTTTTTCTGCACATGAGCACAGCACAGCACTTGCTGTGCATGAAGGCAATCTGTCTGGTGATGTAACACACCCATAATTATAAGACATTTTTTCTCTTTAGGTTCTTATGCTATCACTTTACTACCCCAAATCATCCTGGAAGAACATGAAAAAGTCCTCCTGCTCAACCTGAAATATAGACTGTAAACATGAAGCACTTTGATTTGATCCAAAAACCCCACAGCTTTTCCTCAACATCTGACTCATTGCTATCCACCTGGTTTCTCTCTAATTAGTACCAGCCAAGTCTAAAATCTAACACAAGCCAAAGAAACAAAGCTGTTTGTACAGAGGAGAGAAAAAACTATGGACAAAACACACAAATCTTCATAATTTCAAGTGAAAGAGATTTGGACATGCTTGTTTTCAGCACAAAAAGTCATGTTCCATCTCATTTGGTGACCAAACCATTGCCTCTGTCAAAAATACCAAGTGTCAACAGGATGCTGGGCTTTGTGTGACCAATGTTTGTAGTGTGAAGTATGTTTACCATTAGGGAAAAAAAAAAAAAAAAATCTATTTCCATATACAACATATAGATCTAGTCTTCTCTAAATAAATGGACCATATATATATATGATATATATATATATATCAATCTTCAGTTCTCAGAATTTATTTTCAACAAATTTATTTTCAACGAAGTCCAACTCGAAAATTCAGGTTAAAAAAGGAAGAATTGTGTGCAGGCTACAAACAGATGACAGGTGAAGTAAGGAGGGAAGGGAAGAAGAGATGATGACCCTTTGGTTTGCTGGTATTTAAGGAAGACTTCATCCAATGTACACACAATTGATTCTCTCAGTAAATCTATTAAATCCCTTGATGGTAACTTGTTTGAAGCTGAGATTGCCACATGATCCACTAGCCCAAAGGTGAAAAAAACATCAGAAAGTGTCTTCATAAACCTTAGAGGCACATGTCAGAGCATCGTCTGTATTTCCGTATGGTCTGTATCATTTGTACAGTCTGATGTATAATTTTGAGAGTGGTCTGCACACCTTCACAGCAGCTACAGATCATTTAAAATGCAAATATACTTACTTTTAAGCTGCCCTCTGCCCAATTCCAGCTATTGCTAATGAAATCTCCAGGGTAATAAGCCTGGGTTATGTTCACATGTATCTCAACTAGCAACGCTGATTCTCAGTATAATAATCATCAACAAAATTATACAGCTCAGTTACATAAAATTCATTACTTAGAATACATCAGAACATGCAGGTCCTAATTCCTGTATGTTCCACCCTTGTTTTTAAAGCTCTGCTTTGATATTGCAGTTCACTAAATCCACAAAGAACTACAGACAAGGATTTTCATACATGGTTTCAAATGAAGATTTCATGTGCTGCTTAACCCCCCCCGCAAAAAAAAAAAAACAAAAAAACAACACAACAACAAACAAACAAACAAAAAAAAAACCCACAAAAACACAAAAACGCAACCCAAAAACCGAAAACAGACTGCGCACAACCCAAACCCACAACTCAATCTATTCATAGCTACCTAGAAAAATACGTTTTGCCACAAAGCAAAAGGAATATGCTGTTTCCATAACACAGCACTGGTCTCAGCACAATTAACTTAGAGATACAGCGTGTGGACATCTTGCAAACCTGAACTTTTCCCAGGAGAGCCTCCCTAGTTTCACATGGTCATGGGAAGCTTTGACCTGGGATGGTTCACAGCCCTCTGCTGTGCTGCACAACTCCAATAAAGAAAAAAACCCTAGGTAGCTCTGGTGAAATGAAACAAAGAACCAAGTCTGAGTGTGAGGAGGAAGCCAAGGGAATGAAAGAGGGAAGGAAGCAGCAGAGCAGCACCCTGAGAGTGTGGAGGCAGAAGGGAAATGAGGAGAAGCAGAAGCAACGAAAGCAGAACTGGCAGAGCAAGGCAAGGGAGAAACAGGAAGACACACACAGAGCGAGGAGCACACTGTCATTGCTGAGGTGACCTGCACCTCAGAACCTGCTGGAGTCCGAGCCTCCTCTGGGACTCTGGCTTGAGCATCTCTGCTAGATCCTCCTACTCCCAACTGACCCTTCTTGAACAGTCCCCTGTTTAGCAGCTAACTCTGGAAACAGTGCCCCGTCTACCAGCAAATCTATCAAAAGTGATGCTCGGGCAACCTTCAAGTGATAGCTTATAACATAGAAAAGCAGCAGAGTATCCCAACTGCAAACCCTGCATATCGGCTTGGCACACATCAGATGACCTTCTACAGATGTTCCAAAGAAAATGACCTTTCTCTCATCAAAGATGACAGACACTTCCTTGGACAAACACAGACCAGTGCTAATTGTTCTGTAATGTGCTTCCTGCCTAGCTCTCCCACCTTGCAAAATACTCACTTTAGCCAAGAAAAACAACCAGGCAGAACCTGCCCAGGGTATAATTCAATCATGCTGGGTGGGCTCTGGTTCCCAAACACATGGGTGCATTATACCTATCTATCCTTCTACACCAGGAGAAATTAGGCATTTTTGCATGACTGCCTACTCCCTTAGCTATGACTGAGATCCATCTTACTGACCAGAGTGCAAACAATGTAATTGTATTATTATAACTTCACTATGTATAAAATGATACTGCTTCACACTTCACGATATGGAGAAAGGAAGATGTTAAGAAAAGGATACGGCTGGATACTATCGACACTCACACAATGCACAAGTCTCTGGGCAAACCACTTCAGATAAAAGGCAGCATTTTTACTTAGGTTCTAACAACAGGGAAAGAAAAGAGAATCGCTAAAAGCATTTCCAGATTTTCATGGGGAGGTATTAATATTCTGCTCCAGTATACCTCCATTTAGGATTTTCTTTGGCCAAAAGAATTCCACTAATATTTTCTCTTATGAATATCGTGAGTGTTCTGCCTTTATTTGCATGCAGACATTAAGTAAAGTCCTTTGCCCACAGGTAAAAAGTTCTTGTGTGTATGCAGGAGGTCCAAGCCAGGATTTTCTACATGCATAATCTTAAAAAAACTCTTTCAAACCCTATTCTTGAAAACTGTATTGAAGAACATGAGCACTACAATGCAGAATTATCAAAATACAGAAAATGACAGAACTACAGTTGCCAGGCAACCTTAAATAACCTTCTGCCCTGTTGCATATGTGCTGTAACACAGGCTGCTATGTCAAGATCAGTGATTTATTTTCCAGCCAAACTCTCTTGCAGGCAGTGCCCAAGCAATGAATGGGGGCTGTGTAGAGAAGCAAGCTGTGGGCTGCCCAGGCTCACTCTCATTGCAGAAGCTGGAAGGTGAGGAAAAAAGCAGATGGAGAACTGCAGGAAGAGAAAGAAGGCTCTTACAGTTAAACCAGCTGAACGATACCCTGGAGAACTGGGCTGTGCCTTTACAGGAAAGCCCATGAAATGGTGGGCAAGTCACACCAACAACATTTTTCCAGGTGGTCACTCACTGTGTGTTCCTGTTTTCTCTGGGCTCAGCCTGAGGCAACTGGGTCTGGTCTGCAGAATGACTGATTGCCACTCAGTGTCACAGCTGGACGTGCACAATCAGAAATGTATGCTGGCTATACCACCAAGGCTCAGTGCTCTGGGACCCTGGATTGAGGATTTTTCAAACTGTGTACCAGAAATTTTGATGAAATCCTTGGATTTATGTTCTCTTCCCTCTTGACTGTATCCTTAAAATGGGAATTACAATACCACCATCATAACTGATTATAATTTATTTATGAGTTTGTTATGGCAGTAAGAGGTTTTGCATAGGAGCAAATCCAAAATAATAAATACCATTAAAATAAACCACAAAGTAATTAATAATTTTGTATTCGATGCACACTGAAAACAAATGTTAAAGAGAGAATGAATGAAGAAGACAAGTTAGTTAGCAGCACCCATTCAACAAGCCCCTTATTATTCTGGGCAGTGAATGAAACAGAGACAGCGTGGGAGGGAAAACAAAAACACGACCAGAGCCAAGCAAAGGGCATAAAAGAAAGGAGGGTGCAGAGGAGCCGTGCTCAAGTGCCAAATGGGGAAGGCAGTGAGATGACAAAGGGAGAGCCCTGGTGACAACTCCCTGCCCAAAGGAGAAAACCTCTGAGTAGAGGGCGGGTTGCTGGGATACTGCTGTGACTACCTAGGATGGGAGATCCCGAGCCAGGCTGACCTAGAGCACAGCAAGCATTTGAAGTAATGTGCAAGTTCCTGGCTGACAACGAATTTCTTGCAAAACTCATCCCTCTGACCTGGCACTCCGCTTGCTGCGCTAAGAGAAGGGTATGAGTTGAAATCTCTCCTGGAAGCCAGAAGAGCTTGTGGAGACCTTTACATACTGTCAGGCAAATAGGGGGTAAAGGAAATGCACAAGAAGGTGCAGAATGAACAAGGTTGTGTCACAGGCTTGGAACACAGCATCACACCTCTGACAACCTTTTTCAAAAAGCAATGACTGAGAAAAGCAGCATCCAAAGCTCTGAAATAAAGTACTGCCTGTGGAGAGCAAAAGTTGATTGTTTATAAGAAAATGCACATTCGCTGAAAGCAGTTTTCTTACCAGGTAGCTTCTACACGAAGATTGTGACAAGCCAACACCCCCCAAACAACCCCAAAGCCCTCAAGTCCCTCAAGCAAAGATCTCCTCAAGCAGCTCTAGGCAACAGTCTCCTTCAGAGATGAGCAAGTCTTTTTGATCTCCAAGCTCTGCACCTGGAAAAACAAGCCTCTCTCTTCTACCCACCCCCGCCAACAGAGAACCTTCAAGCCCTTGAAAGCGATCTATTTGTCCACTGTCTTTGAAATCCTTGTCCTCAGCTAGGGGTATTGTCTTTCTTCAGTTTATTCTGCCCTAGCATCCACTAAGCTAGACTCAGTGTGTTTGCAGAGGAAGGTGTTAGGACCTAAAGTGGCTTGGTCACACACAGTATCCAGTCCATGATATTTCAGTGCTCTTGGATCAGTTCTTATCAGGATGATCAACTGTCATGTTTAAACCTGTAAGTACTTCTCTCTACAAATACAATGCTTGTTTAATGACTTTAAAAAAGAAGCACATACTTAAAGAGGGTTTCTTTCACTTACATCTTGCATTAATTTTACCCAGAGATTTTCAATTTCTTGTAAATGCAGGTCTCTGTCACCCAGCTGCCTGCACTTCTTTCGCAGACACAGTTCAACAACATTCACTCAACTACTCTTCACCCAGTATAAGTGGAAGAGCTGATTTTCTCTTCTGTTTTTGCTTCCTAGAAAACAAAGGCTGAGACAGTTTGACTTACCTGTCCTGAGCTGAACTAAGCCACAAGGTTTTATCTGTACCTTTCATCTGAGAAGAGTGGTTGTTAAGCCATCATTAATCATCATGCAGTTCAGACAAAGGGTGAGATCTATCTCACCAAACCTCAGGCACCTAGAGTTGAGCTAGCAATGCCTGATTTCCTTTGGAGTCTGTGGAAACAGATTCTTTGAGGGAACAGTCCAAGGCAGACATCTAAACTGAACCAGATTCACCACTCCCTCAAACAGCCTAGTTTTCTCCACCTGCTCTTGTGTGAGCTCTGGATAACCAGCTGGATGCAGACATGGCTCATTGCTCAAACTGCAATATCAGTGACATAAACACCACAGGACAGCAATGGCAATGAGGAAAAAAAAAACAACAAACCAAAACCCAATCAAAACATGTTTTACTACATCCAAAAGTTGACTGACTCAGTATCTTTTCTCTTCTAGCTGAAAGTGTCAGTAAAAAGAGAAACAATACAGGAAGATGCTGTTGCCAATGCCTGTACCTTCAGCAAGAGAGAACATGTGAATCGACAGTTCCTTTTCACGTCCTCACAGCAGTGGGTAGCACAAAAACCAATTCTGTCAAGTGTCATGTTTGTTCCCTTTGTATAATCAAGATATTTGTAGGCAGGAACAGGTTCCAGTCTAATTAAGTTTGATCAGACTACGGCTTTTTCCCAGACAGTAGCACTTTAGAGCCGTCTCTGAGCATCATGGTGTTATTTACCGGGAAATGCAAGCACTCTGTTTCCATAAAAGCAGGCAGTTTAAAATTAGCTGCAGATAACTCAAAATGACTGCTTAAAGCAGAAATGTAATTTTCTGAAAGAGGTCATTGGTTCTGAACATGATGCACTGCACTCATGATCTGTCATGCCTCATTACTGGAGACCAAATAAGTCAGGCCAGTGTAACTGGATATGTTGGAGACTCTCCTCAGTGTTGAGTTCTTTTAAGATACTGCCTTCCAGGCTGAAGTCTTAAGAAGGAAAAATAAAAAGCAGCCATTATTGAACTCCTTTGCCTAAGTCCTGTGGCATATTTACAGGTTACATGGAATGGATATTTCTAACAGCTCCACTTCTGAAAGCAATTCAACTGAAATGTAATCAATTGACTGAAAAGTTTATTGCCTTTAAGCATTCAAATATCACTTTAGAGGTTTAAAGAAATAGAGGTTATAGCAGCTTTGCATGATCAAGCAAGCTTCAGAAGCTGTCATAGAATTTATTCTAATTCCAGTAGAAATTTTTGAGTATCTGATTTGGTTAGGCCACTGTGAACTAAATATAGGGCAAGCATGTCCTTGATTTGCATTGGTGGAGCTTAGCCATATCTGAACACAAGGAAACTTTGTTCTTTCCTTCTTGTATCTATCTCACTCCACCTAATATAGTTTGGGAACTCAAATTACAACACCATAATATTCACTAGGTCTCAACTGGTGCAATTTATTACAACTGAATCATTAGGAATGTGACAATGCATACAAGGAGGACTAAAATTCAACACAGAGGTACTTTACTCATGCAGAGTCTGGGTAAAAAGCATAAAAAACTTATTTTTGTCCTTAAAGCAAGAGGTTTATACCCTCCTCATGACTTAAGAGGAAAAAAAAACCCAAACTGAAAAAGTGGCATCACTTATATGGTTACTTTTAAAAGTGGGACTATATTTCAAGCATTTATAAATTAAGCATATGCAATTTAAATTATGATTTCATTGTCTTATTAACATATTAATGAATATCCACCAGCAAGCTGAACTAAAAGTGTATCAAAAATTTGCATGTCTGATTATCTTTGTGGAGTTTTGCAACTGAAAAGGAGGATAGGAAAAAAAACCCTGTGTCAAGGTCTATTAAAATTACAGCATAGAGATAATCAAAGGTTTGTTCTGTATCTTTTATAAGCTAAAATGTGAAACTCTTTCTAAACGAATAGGACTTGCCCTTGGAATTCTGTTCAAAGTAGTCATTTCTGAACTTCTAAAGCGGTAAATAGGACGATGTCTCAACCACAGGCACTGCCAGTGATCTCCCAACCACCTCCTTTCAGATAAAAGCAGAGAAATTTCTGCTTCAACACAAAACAAGCAAAAAGGAAAAAAAAAATGCAACAGAGGCATGCAAGGAAACAGGGAAAGTTATTTTGATTATGAAATTGACAGCAATCAACTTCTTGTAACCACTGGATGAAAACATAATTAACAAAACAGTTAAAGCTTTTGTTGAAGCTGTGACTAAGTCAGGTTTCGCTTGCTGTTCAGCTCTACTCCTTGCTGTTGCCAGACTTCTAGCATCACTCCAGGCAACTCAGCCAGGTCTGTGGTTCAGCATGCCGTATTTCCCACCTAACACTGGAGAAAACAATCTGACAACTAATATGACAAGCATTTCAATCCTGTTTCTCATTAATGATCATCATGAAGGTGCATAGATGAGACCTTTTCCAGAAGCAAAGAATACTAACAATGCTAAAATACCAAGATTCCTCTGTTCTAGAAATCTTATCAGGTTCCCACCTCCGGACACCATTTTAGATCATTTCCAAATCAGATACATTTTCCACACTTCTCCAGATTAAGCCTACAATATCAAACTCGTCCAACAGCCTTTTCTCTGATTTTGTATTCCTCCTCCGTTTTATGAAGAAAAACTGGCACTTTGGAGAGGTTATCCTTACCACCCAAGGAAAGCTCTTTACTTCTCATGCTCAAGAGACTACTAGCTAGGATTTAAAATGGGTGATTCTTTGAACACATATGCTTAAATGAGCATTTTTTTCATGGCAATGCAGAGTTCCCAATTTCTTTGGCTCAACTTTGCCCTCACCCTGTCCCTTCAACAAATTGATCCAGACTGAAAATAATTTGGGGGGTGGGGAAAAAAAAATAATTTGGACTCACTCAGCCACATTCAACTCTGTAAATGCATAACTACCGGTGTAGTGCAATAGTGAGAACAAGCAGCAAAGGTCAGGAACTCAAAGTCCACATAGCTGCAAGAAAAAGACCTGTAACCTGAAACTACGATCTAAGACCCACATGTGATTTTCCATTCTATTTACTGCCTTCCTTTCGCTCTGTTATTCACAAGACAAGCAAAGGCCAGTGTACTAATGTGCACATCTAAGACAAACCCGTACAGGGGTAAGTGACCCTTCAAAAGGAGATTAAATGTTTGAGCTTCTTTAGTGCAAACTTCTACCAGTCATCTGCTGAAAACCTGACCTATACAGTGTGGCTGTTGGTATCTGCAAAAAGAGTCTTGTTCGTTATTCACTCCCTTGGGAAGGGTCGTGAGCCCCAAATTTCTTTACTGGCATCCAGAAGTCCCTAGGTACCATTGCTAGCAGTGTAAATTGATAGTAGCAAGAACACCTGCCGCAGGAATGAGTTTGCTTTTATGCAGACATAGCACGAGTATTCCAAGCATTTCACATGTTGATTAACTGCATTTCTATATAGGGAGCTCATAATACCTCAGCATTAATGCTCAGATACTGATTGCCAAGGACAATTTTGTACACCAGCAAATTCCAGCAGCTACCAGTGAAATCCCTCAGAGATTTTGTAAATGGCACAATAGGAAGAAAAGGAAGGGGAAAAAAAGAAATGTTTATCTTTTTTCCATTTTTAACTAGGATGAGACACGAAGTAGAAGCACTAGAAGAACAGAAAGCCACAGCTTGCAAGGAATTAGAAGAGAAATATCTCCTTGATAAAACGATTATACTGAGAACTGCCTACGAATTGCATTTTCCTGTTGCCCATGCCTTCTGCTGCCTGATGTATTAATAGAACTGCTCACCACATGGGTATTCAATTCATGAAGGTGAAAAAACAAGGCTTCTGGCAGATAATACAAGCTGCTCAAAAGAAAGGACACAGGTTCACTCTTCCCTCAAAAAAAAACAACATACAGATAAATAGGGCAAGTTGAATGGTACAGTCTGAAGTGATTTTGCTTTTGCTTCTGTGGATTGTGCTGGGTTTTTTGCTGGCTGAATTTTTGCACAAGCAAAGCTGGAGTCCAGCCTTTATACATACATATAGTTGTTTTTTTTTTAAAACAGAATACAGAGAATCCAAAGGATTAAGCAGCAAAGAAGGGTGTAAATTACCAACGTTTCCCCCCAGTTACATGCCTGCTTTCCAGCTCTGTATCTTCTGATAACTTCTTCAGCAGCAGCTTTTCCCAATGACAATAAAGTTAGAGCCTGTTCTTGTTTACACCCCTGGATGCTAATATTCAGGGATCTCAAAAAAAGCCATGACAAACCTGGAAGGATCTCCAAAGTGCTTTTCATTGGCAACATGGCACATTGTCAAGAGCAGGAGGGCTGGCCAATTGGCAAAACTTAAATGTACTTGGCGAGGCTAGGCTTGGAAAAACAAGAGGCTTTGTCAGCCAATGAAGTGGGCTTGTACATTCATAACAACTCCCTTTTTTCCTGAGTTTTCTAAGAACAAATTACTTACTAATGTTGACATGCAAGTCCTCTGAAGAACACAGATGGCCAGTAACACTGGAGCCAGGACTCAAGGAGGCCAGTCACTTTGAGCCACTGTGTACAGGCTCTCCAGCAAAGAAATGCCCCCTTTAAAAAATGTTTTGTGAAAAACATGCAAAACTTCTGACTTTCGTTAAAAAGAATCTAGTTTAGAATATAATTTCTCGTCCTTCAACTCTATTCCTGTTCCTTGAAGGCCTGCAGAGTAAATATATTTCACAAAATATATTTATCCTGAGAGAAATTAATTCAGAAAACAGAACACGTTCACTTTCACACCCAAACTACATGCTGCTGGTTTTACAAAAGGTGGGCAGTGCCGGAAGTCACTAAGTCCTATATATTTACTACAGCAGGCCTTACACCAGGAAGAGCTCTTTCTGGGTCCTCAACAGTTGGCAACACAGCAGCCAACAGACTCGACCTTCAAATTGCAAAGTTGCTTTTGAATAAGGTAGGAATCAATCACATCGGACAAGCGTAGTACCCTCTGCCTCCTGCACCAGGCTTGGTATTAGTACAGTGAGAAACAGTGGCAGTTTTTAATCCACCTTTATCTCACCTTTTACACATCTCCAAAGGCCTTGTACTTCCTATGTTAAAGCTCCATCTTTCCAAGCCTTATGCTGCATTTCATCTCAAGCTTTATAGCTTGGTTTTGCTGCAACAAGATTGAATCTCTAGCTGGATGGTAGATGTGGAAAAAACAAAGCTGCTCCTCTGCCTTCTGGCAGCAACACAGGACAGACAGTGTGATCTAATTTGCATATTTGTGTGCTTTAATTTGCATATTTGCAGTCAATTTCTATGCAGCTCAAGGTCCATGGTAGCGAGAGATTGCACAGACAGTGGAGTCATCTGTCATTCTTTACACAGTAGTGCAACTGCTGCAGTGAAACTGCTCTGCCAATCTGCCTCAGACTGAGCAATTCCTTTGGTGATACAATGTGTGCAATCCAGGGTCTCTCCATCACTCGGTTAATGAAAAGTGATGAGGAAGCACGATAAACTCCTCACCATCCTAATGAATTTAGGTTCATCAGTGGCACAGGAACTTTCTTACTAGAGAACAGAGGCAGAGCTGTGGCGGTTTTGATGCACATCAACCATCTTTGCAACGTGTTCTCTTTAAATACCATCAGCTTTTTTCATACCCCACCCCCCAATTCAATGTCACAGGTCCCAACCAACAACTATTCCTCAACTCCCCATATCCTGACCCAGAAGTTCACACATTTGTACTGAACTAAAGGACAAAGTACAAAAGCAACAGCTCAATGTTTCATGTGAGATTTGGTGAATAGAGAAGAAGCTGAAATGCACACAGTGACTGGTTTAAACAAGGAACATGAAACAACCACCCATTTCACCTGAAAGTCTGAAGGCTAAATGCTTGGGTCTGTTGTGGTGGAGACCCTGACTCGACATATGACCACAATGACTTTATCCAACTTGGATCTTTAAGATCTCAAAGTATGCACTGTGGCAAACTCCCAGGGTAACCTCCCCCATGGCTGCAGGAATTGTGAAGAAAAAGTTGACAAGTCACAGAAATGCTTTCGGTAGGGGAGCCAGGATGAGGGTTGAGGGTTATTAGATAAGGGTAGGTTCCAAAAGTGTAGCAACCACTTCTGGGGACAAGGCATATGGCAGAAAACCAGGACAAGGACTTTCATAAATGCCATGAGCAGACAAGCATAACATAGGAACAATAAGGAGGAGGAAGAACAGGTCCTTCTGACTAGTTCGTAAATGTGTAGAGCCAATTCCAGAAAAAGGTATAGCTAAAGCGACCAAATGCATTTGCTGAGGACAATTTTCAACAGATAGGTCTGTTGAACCCAGCTGCCCTGTCCCAACCTCATTGCAGTCTGTATCCCAAGGGTGCAAGAGATGGCTCTGAAGGGTGGTTCATCAAAGCCGTTCAATATTTTATTGCTGCATGAGAATTCCAGATTGATGTTAGTTTGCAAAATATTTGCTACATAACAGATGGCAAGTTCCCTGTCATAATGTCCAAGACCCCAATGTATTTTCCAAGAAGGCAAAAAATTTCAAAGGTCCAGGACTGAATCTGAATTTAGGCAGATGAAAGGCAGTAAATATGCATCATTACAATAACATCTTTCTTCATATGGCTCACATTCAATTAACCCAGAATTCTCCCCATAATACCCTGTGCTTGGCTACAATCAGCAATACTTACGTCTCACTTAAATTATTCTGTTTAACTACTTCAGCAAATCCAGTTCCAGAGTAAGAACCGTTGACAAGGATTATATGTGTGTGCGTGCACCTGCACACCCACGTGTATATATGCACAGCACAAATAAGGACAGAAAAAGTTAGTACCACTAATTGTAGAATATCCTTGCTTCACATAGGATGGACAGAAGAGGCACTCATGAAAAAATATTGCCAAATATATACAGTGGAAAAGCAATAATTCAAGTCAGTTACTTAGTACCTCAATTTAATACTCTTCTCTCTGTAAAATACTATACTTAAAAATCCCAGCAGCCACAAATAACAAAATTCTCTTTCTGTTCCCCAAATTTCAGTTTGCTTTCAGGAGAAGATGACAAAAATTGAACTGGCAAAGCAAAAGACTACAGAGTGTGCCATGCTGAGGATTAAGGCAATAACTGAGGTAAGTCAGCCAACTGTGTTCCAGTTTTCTATGTGCTGAGTGACCCGTTGCCCTCTCTGGTTTTTGCTTTCGCACTGTACTGCCTTATGTAACTGTTCCCTCCAGCTCATAAATCTCCAAGGTGAATAAAAGCTCATGCGATTACATTCGGCTTGGCCACAAAGGTGATTTTTTTCCACTAACTTCTACTTACTGGGGTTTATATTTTTTAATCACATAAAAGTATTAAGTCCATTGCGGTTAAGTTGATCAATTCGGCTTCTAAATGCCCGCGCTTTCTCATTCTTGACCGGAACAATATTTCCAATAACTACAAAGATTTAAAACAGATTAAGGCTGGAAAGAGAACAATCTGGTAGTTGTTTTTCCTTCTTCTTCACAGGCCAGGCTGCCCTTATTTTGGTTCAGATACCTAGACCTACTTTTCATCTCCCTAAGCATTGCTTTGCCTGTACCAATATCCTACAAAATGTGGTCTGTCTTTTCAAATAGATCCTACATAAAAAGGACTGAAAGTCCAATTATCTGAAGTTATTTTCAGTGATAGCTCTGAAGCAGCCTGACCTGGAGTCACATGGAGTCAAAAGCAAGCGCAGCCATAATACTTCCTCCCTATAGCATGAGTTTATTCATGACGTTTTCTTGGTGTGACCTCTCTTTAGCAGTGAAAGCTATTGCTGGAGATAAACAGCCTAGGGAAACCGTGAGACCTGTGCTTATGAAAATGTGCAAAACACCAACAGATCCTCAGCAGCATTCAGTCTGTAATCCTAGCAAGGCTATGGGATTTATAGAAGCTAAATCCTCAGATTTTTTTACTACACTGTGAAAGCATGTTCAGTTTGAACATGTGTGTGAATTCAGCTGATCATTTGTTTATAGCGCAGTTGATACAAATTTCAAGCCAGATTTGTGTAGAATGTATATAATTAACAAATCAGAAACAATTGTGATACCCTAAAAGTTGAGACCTACTTCACTACTTCCCAGAACATTAGACCTTCATAGTCATACAAACTAAAAGTTGATGAAATTGCAAGCTCCAGACCTTCAAAATAGCATTCTACCTCCTACATATAGTACATGACAATTGTCTGCGCTCACTATTAATTCTTTCTACACCTGAATTATCACAATTATTACTGAAATATTATTTTCTGTGAATTACCAGGGTCTGGACCCAGCCATTGGCGGAGAGCAGACAGTTCTTATTTTTTCAGTATTGGGCAAGTACTTGCACTGGCAAAGGATCGCTGAATTCATTAAATCCTTTCATCAGCAAGTATTTATCTCCCTGGTGAGAGCTTAAAGAGGCAATCAAAACTCAGAGCTAGCAAATATTAGATTTTCCTTTACTTCTATTACTAATAGACTGAATTACCATTCTGTAAAGAAATATGTTTTACATGAAGATACATATTCCTGGTGACTTTAGAAAAATGATATGAAATGAGAGGCTGCTCTTTGTCCTTAAATTTGAAAGAGACTATCCTAATTTCTTACAGTGTAGCTTCTAGTATTTGTTGTACAGTAGTATTTACCTACAGTATACTAAATTTTATGACACCTTTGCCAAGTAGATGTTTTGAAAAAGGAAAGAGAAGAGATATGCAGTGTTTTGGAAAAAAATCCTCTAATCCTTAATCCTGATGCAATTTCCTCAGGTCTTTCTGGGAAGAATCCTGCAGTGTAATCCCAGACTCCATGTTAAATTAGGGCAGAAAATACTCATAAAACATGCTTAACGTCCCACAAAATGCTAATAAAAGTGCTATTACATGGATTATCAGTATCTTAAACACCAAAAAGAAAAATGCATGTGAAAATACCCACACTATAAGTAAGTTCAAGCATAAAAGCCAAGAGCAAATACTCAGGCTCATCTATAACGTTCCATCAGTCTCAGATATTAAAATGCAAAATATATAACGCTTCAAGAAAAGAAAAACTTACTGGCAAAGCAGCCCAGAATACTAGTGGGAAGAACACAGCCCCAGGGGAGGGGCACATCTCATAAGGAAAAATAACATGACAAAGTCCATAAAACAAATTTAAATATATCTTAATGCCAAGCCATAGTGCAGATCCAATGCATTTATTTGCTATTAATGACAAGGTCAGATATAAATCTCTGACTGAAATCTGCAGTCAGTGACCATTCACCATATGGAGCAGCATTGGTGCAGCAGGGCAGGAAGGGCACAAGCAGGGGGACTCCAGCTCACTCTGCCATGCCTCCCAGCAGATTCGTGTCTGGCTGAAATTTCATGCCGAAAGAGCTTTACAGCGATGCTCAGAGAGGGAGAACAAGATTAAAAGGGACATAAAGAAGGGGGCAGGGAGCTATAGATGATTTAAGAGAAAGCCAGCAAGATATAGAGATACAGCAGGCTAAAATCATTGCGTCAAAGAAGAGATGGACTGTTCAAAACAAAAGATGAACTGGCAGCAATGAGCATGGAGTATCAGGAACAGATGAAGGCAAATGCGAGTGAAGTGCAACTGCTGTAGGATTTTATTTTTAGTCACACTGTTAAAAAAAATGGGCTTTCAAAGCAGAGTACTTCATGGCTAACAAGTTTATCTGCCTTTAACCAGGATGTAAAAAGACTATATCACCAGTATAAAGGAAACTTTAAATGTCACTAAAATCTTTACCAAAGAAGAGTTCAAACTGTTAGTTATAAGTCCTGAACCAAACTCTCCGAAGTATTTCCAAATGTTGCTCATTAGCGTTTCTAAGAGTACTTGTTTCAATGAGTGTTTTTAAGAGCAGTTAGAGGAGTGGGTTAATTTTTTTTTCTATTAGCAGTAATGCCAAGGATAGTAAAAATTAATGAATGCAAGCTGTAATGGATTCTCAAACACAGAATCATGTCCTTTCCATCAGAAAACATTCATGAAATTAGATATAATTCACATATACTCAGTCACCTGGCATTTATGAGCCAGTCACTTCAAATTCCCCATTTCTAGACATATCAGGTCTTACACATACAGTCTTTCCATCATGAAAGAATTGGACAATTAAAATTCAGAGAAGGCAAGCAGAAAACAAGGTTACTTTTTGAAGCAGAAGGAGCAGAAACTCCACCAAACTGTCCTGCCTTCCACATGGCAGAGATCTAAATCCAGTCAGAGACATAGAGAAGAATCAGAGTGACTTTAAATTCTGGAAAGGTACATTTTCTACAGAGCATTTTTTTGCTTCTATCAAAACAAATGAAATATTAATGTCAATTCATTACACATCAATGCATTTGTATACTCCCTGTTATCAAGTGTCCAAATGAAAACAGTATGTTCTGAATAATTTACTCCTAAATCATCAGCCCCTTTTGCAGGATATCTTCACTATTTGCCAAATCATATATATGACTTACAATATTTATAAAAGATGTTCCATTAAGTTACAAAAGGTACCAGCTTATCTGCATTTGATGTGCTAAAAAACTTGACATTTAGAACACATATAAGCGTGCCAACAGTAAAGTAAAAATACATATAAAGGCTATAAAACATGATGGCTTTCAGTTTGTGGGCTGGATCCAGCATTGAAGAACAACTCATTAACCTCTAATTAAAGTCCCTGTGACCATCTTTCCAGGAAGTCCCCAAAATCATGTGGGAAGAGGCTGATGGCTGGAAGAACTGTTCTGTTTCATGAACACTTGCTGCTGTTTTGTTCCCAGGGTTTCCCCAAACTGCCCTGACTCAGTGTATCACATGAGCATGCTTCAGACTGCCTCAGCCAAAAGCTTTGCAGCAAAAGATCTCTTTAAACCAAAGCTAAAGACTACGTGAAACCTCACTGCGTTAAAATAAATGCCAGTTTTGACCTAAGTGGTGACAATCCTAATTACTCCATTATTATTTCTCTAAGTACCAGTTTAATACCCTTATTCACACAGACATACTTGCTGACAGCTCAGTACAGCACTGTCCTCAGCAAGGGAGACAAAAGTTATGTCTGATGACAGTTCAAAAAATACTTTCACACAACCACTTCCCTTTGAAATATGAAGCTGTACTGCTAAAATAACTCATTCTGCTTTTGTAGAGAAATTACAGTGCCTCAGAAATGTCTATTCCTTCATGCTTACATCCCCTTTCTCTCTCTGCACAGGGTGGAAGAAATATAAATGCATTTGCTGATTGATATTACTGTAATAGTCCATTACAAGGGAAAAACAATTTCAAAACAATAGTCACTAACATTATATAACAATATATAATTGCCTTATGAAATATAACAGTGGTTCTGAATTAAGGATTTTTTTTTTAATGAACACAGATATTTTTCCCACTTGAACACTAATGTACTCACTGTAACCTTTAGTTAAAAAAAAAAAAAAAGCCAAATTTCATCCATTTGTTACCAATAGAATATAATTATTTCCAATCTCAAGATCCTGAGCAGAAAACTTCACCTTTCTGAGGTTAGGAAAACCCTTAAAAATACACACCATTATTGTATCGGTCACTGCACAGACCATACACAAGTGGAAAGCAGAGGGTCAGCACTTAGGAAAGGTAAGTTTTCAAAGATCAAGAAGAAAAGAGGACTAACAGAATATCTTCAACAGTATTTCCTGTCTCTGTAGGATCCCAATTTACTTCTACATTCCTCCTGACCATGGTATAGCCACACAGTTTCAATTACATCAGTCTGCAAAGGTATACTCTAGGTACGTGTGTATATATATACACATACGCACACATTTGAGGTATACCTAATGCAAGTACTGTTTAGTCATAAGTTATTAAAATAATACGAAGCCCAAATGGTTTTTTTAAGATTTGCTAGCATGTAGCAGAGGAACAAGATACCAAATTGAAACACATTTCCTGTCAGAAAAAGAAAGAAAAATTGAAGATGGGAAGCTGTGCCTGTAGTTGCACTTTGATATGAATTAAAAAAAAATTAAAAATAAATGCAATGTTCAGCACTGATAGAACTATATGTGTCTTTCAGGCAGATAAGACCAGATTGCATGATACAATTGGTAATTAAGATGTAACATGAAGATAGGCGTTACATAAAATAAAGAGGAATCTTTCCCTTCATTTGTCTTAAAATGTAAGGGATGCTTGATTGTCATAATTTGTGAAACTTACTCATTTTCAGCTTCTACCTTGCAGGTATTACCTAATTCTAGTATTTGATCAGTGAAAACAAACAAACAAACAAAACAAAACCAGAAAAAAACAACCCCCAAAAAACCCTTCTCAACTTAGGGCTGGAGCACCTCTCCTATGAGGACAGGTGGAGGGTATTTGGGTTGTTCAGCCTGGAGAAGAGAAGGCTCTGGGGAGACCTTATTGCAGCCTTCCAGTACCTGAAGGGCACCTGCAAGAAAGCTGGGAAGGGGCTTTTTACAAGGGCTTGTAGTAATAGGTCAAGGAGTAATGGCCTTAAACTGGAAGAGGGTAGATTTAGATTAGAAAGTAGAAAGAAGTTCTTCACTCTGAGGGTGGTGAGACACTGTATCAGGTTGTGCAGGGAAGTTGTGGATGCTCCATCACTGGATGTGTTCAAGACCAGGACAGATGAGGCTTTGAGCAACCTGGCCTAGTGGGAGGTGTCCCTGTCCATGGCAGGAGGGTGGGAACTAGATGATCTTTAAGGTTCCTTGCAACTTGAACCATTCTTTGATTCTAACTTAATAGTGTATGAAATATAAATATAATCTTAATATAACTACTAGTATGGTTGATTTTATGTTTGATTTCTACATCTCCAGATTTTCCAACCTTAAAGGGAGCTGTCAGTATGTATATGAAGATACAAAACAAAAAAATTACATTCACTGCCCAGAATGTATCTTTATATCCGCAGATGGACCACAAGTTCAAGTACATTAAAGCCCCAGTGATCAAATACACACTGACTTGATTTGGATGCAGTGGATTCAGCAATAGGTAAAATCTCTCAGCACTTATGTAGCTAAAACATATTTAAATATTTTTTCAAAAGAAATCTTACCTGCCCATTTTTCCCCAGTTCCATCTCAACTATTGCAACAGGAGTGTTTATCTGATCAATGTGTCTTGACTGGGACTTCAGGTCCACTCGCCAGTTCATGTTTTTCAAGACATTATCCCAACGGCTTTGATTGATCAGGCTCTCGTGGATCTTTATTCGGTGGTTCTTCCAAAATTTTGCAATGACTGCAGCTTGATCTGATGTGATGCCACCTTGTTTTTTGGTTTGGGCAGTAAGAAAAGCCTCCAGCTGATTCAAATCCATGTCTGCTGAAGCAATTGACTGTAGGGAAAGTAAAAGGGAAAAGCTTGATCAAAAATACTCTTTAACAGTCTAAGCTGAACAGTCTACCAAAAGGTCTCATCTTTAATGTTTTACAAATACTGGATTTTAAAGGGATAGTGCAAACAAGGCTGGGTTTATGGAAATAACCTGACAACTTACATTAAAACTCAATCTGTAAGTGCCTACCACTTATTCCAGATTCCTGCCTCTGGACAGTTGGAGGGTAACAGAGATAAGGAGACTAGCGGCACCTTTGGGAATGCAGTACTGGTACAAGATAACAAGGAGGCTTCTCACTGTCTGCCTGACTCTTTCCTCCAGTATGCCCTAGGCATACCAAACTGGCCACTGCTGGGAACACTGGGTCGGAGTTCTAGCATAATACTGCTGTTCAACAGGAAAGCTGGGGCAAACACGGCATTCCCCTGGCCAAGGCTGAAACAAGTGAGGAGACAGCTCACTGCAACAGCCACATCTTCATCTGCCACCTCCACAACACAGACAGGGAAGCAAAACCAGTAAATGCTGCACCAGCCAAGCAGGGTCTGCAGCATTTGCCACAGTGTTGTGCTGGCTGCAGCTGTGAGTCTTCCAAGAGCGAGTCTGCGTGTGTGTAGCAATCCTGAAAAGCACAACTGCAGCTTCTTCTGAAGCTTCTTGTGGGCTCTTGTCAGGCTAAATGCTGAGTTTGTGTTTGGCAAGGGCGCAAAAGGGATCATTTTTTCCTCCTCCTCCCTGTGCAGCAATAGAAATTATTCTTCCCAAAACACTTTTTTAATAGGTATTCTTTTTTCCCCACCTATATTTCCAAAGCTGATAATTCTACAGCCTTAAATTTGCATTGCCTAGCTAGCAAGGTTTGCTAAATACAGCCGTGAAGGGAGGGGAAGAATGGGAAGCAGAGAGAGGAAACTGTGGCAACGTTTCCCCGTCATTGAAGTTTTGCTGCAATGATGCATCTGCTTGAAACTTTCTCATCCAAAATGGATGCAGCTTATCCTAAAGGACTGTGCCACCCCCAAGTGTGTGCCGACATGGAGCACAGCAAGGTGAAGGGTGGCCAATGCTGCAATCATGGGGATTTGCCTCGATTTAGTTTTCCTTGACATGATATTCCTACTACTGCGCTCCATGAATTCAGGACAATAATGATCTTGCTCTCGTTAGCCAAGGGGGTGACACCCCATGGCTTTTGGCTGGACACACAGTGTGCACTTCACATTGTTTGTCTGCAAAATTGGGTATCACTTATCTAAAAACTGAGGAGTTAGCACTCTGTGAGCTTGCCAAGGACACAAGACCTGATGCTTCTTCCCACTTCATCAGCAATGAACTAAAACTGTCAGAGGGGTTAAACTACCGGCCAGCTTTACCACCTTCCTCAAGACCAGACACGTTGAAGTACACAATCTTAGCCGCATCAGTAGTGTACTGAAATAAAATGTCAGGTAACAAACAAAAAAACCCCAAACAAATACAAGAACTAGCCCAAAACAAAAAGGTTGTGCATCACACAAGCAACAGAGGACAGCAGCAGGTTTGCTGCTTGGAAGGGAGTAAAGTCAACACAGCAACACACTCAACGTTCAGCAGATACACTATCACATTCTCCTTAGCTTGAGGTGGTTATTTTCCAAGAGAAAAGCAAAACAGAAACAACCCCCCCAAACAACCCCAAGCAACAGCTTGTGATCTACAACAGTTATGCTGTCTTTCATCATCCTGTGTAGAAGATCTTTCTCCTGAAGACTCTGTAGTATGTTTTTAAGGGGGATGCACTGCCTTCCCTCGCTCTCGCAGTGGATTAGCTGCCATCTGTTACTTGATGAAGAAAAGAAATGTACACTAGTAACCGCCCAGCTGTATCAGGGTTTCAGCTTAATAGGAGCATCTGCTTATTTATTCTAAAATCTGAGATGCCTAGTGCTCTGTCTTTTCTACAGGGCACTCACCATATCTGTATATACATTGCTTGCTTCTATCATGAAGATCTTTAACTTAAGAGGTAATTATCCTGCAATAGCTAATTATGATGTACATTAGAAAAAGCACTTCTTTTCATTTTCAAAACAAAAGCTATTTAGACTTACAGTCCTTTCATGCACCCCTGTCTTATGTGAACAGGACTGTCTATTAACAGCAGTGTGCAATATTTCCTGGTTTAGTATTTTCATCTACGTCTGTGTGGGGATCTGTTTATATGTTGTGTGACACCAACTTACTACTTATGTACACCTTTTGTGTTGGTTTATGTGAACAGGGGGAGGAATAGAGATGAATCAACAATCCTAGTCCCCAGAACCTTATGTAAGCCCTGTCAAGCCCAAGATCAAGTCAAGATGTAGACTTTCTTCTCAGTTCAGCTGTGCAGAAAATTGCCTTCTGTTTTACTCCTGTGCAAGAACCAAGAACATGAACTGCGTTCTCTGCACTGAATGAAGCAGAGATGTCACAGAGAAACCTCTAATCTGCATTAAATGTGAACCTAATGGAGATTCACTGGATCAAATAATCGGCTAACTCTTTTCTAGGCTTAATTTATAACTTTCAAATAAATCACATTTGTAGTTATTTGGATTTTTTTTAAAACTCTACCCCTTTCATGACAGCTTTTTGCAAAGCGTAGCAAGATTTCTAACAGTGCTTTGTTAAACTGGTAAAAACCACTCGCCCAAAGTTCCTTATTGTGCTTGACAGATGATAGATATTTGACTTTGAAGAGTATGCGAAAGAGGAAGCTTCTGACCAAGCTTGCAGTTTCAAGCATAAGGAAGACAAAACAGTATTACTGGGGCTCATACAGGACAGATAAACTTGCCTGTTTGGCAAAGATCATCAACAGATCGACAATTAATTGATATCCAGCACAAGCTACATTTAAAAACTGTGTATATTCACGTACTATAAGTATCCGATATAGTCTGCTACCAAAATGCTATCACATAAAACAGAGGAAGGCAAACATGTGTCATAATTAGCAATCATTTCTCTCTCTCACACACACAAACAGGGACACACGACATGAATCACTTTATACCGCGTACAGCTAAAAGAACAGAGGATAACAACCATACTGTGTTTGGTGGAATATTTATCAGATAATGCATGCTTTAAATAATACACCAATGTAGTCCATCATTCAGACTAGAATCTCTCTCAGCTTGGAAATGCAACAACTTAAAAACTCCCTTTAAAAAAAAATAAATTAACTGAAAGTGGGTATAAACAATCAATGAATTCTACTCCAATACAGCTACACAAAGATATTAATGCAGACATATTTTCTTTGAAATTCCTCAACAAAACCTATAAAGGTTTTCAAGTCACATAAGAACAACTGATTTCTTTTTCAAAATCTTAACTTGGAAAAGCTTCACTATGGACAGGACACCTGACATAAGTTATAAAGAATGAGAAAAGAATTAAGCTATTTGCTGATCTTCCATCTCCTTTATTATATGAACACTTTTATAACTCATTCTTTAAACAAGTGCAGTTCTAATCCATTGCTCCTAAGAATGGCCACAGTCAAATTTCAGATTATTTTTTTTTTTAAGATTGAGGAAAAGTTTTAATTTAACTTGTCAAAGAAAAGAAAAGTATTTCCAGTCATATTCTGCAAAGCATTACAAACAATTCTTGCCATTGCTTTTAACAATGCTCATTTATTACATAGAATATCAAATTACAGTAACTACACCTTATTGATATTTCTAAGGATTAAAGCTAAAACATGAGTGGTTCTGTCCTTATAACTAAAATTAGGTAAAATACATGTGGTTACAGGTCTCCCCCTCGTGTTTTTAAACCTGAGGAGCTTCGGATGAGCATTTCTCACCACCGGGACAACGACGAGCTGTTGTGCATCTCCCATAGCAGTAATAAAGATGGTTTCACTGCTGGAATAAACAACACATGTACCTTTTGGCATCATAACTGGAAACTTCTCAGAACTTAAAGGTGTTGAAACCTGTTTTATCCATCAGCCCCTAAAGCTGAATCACTGTCAGCATTGGTTCAAGAGGGGTACATCTTACTAATGTCAATTACTTAGCCCAGAAAAGCCTTGAAGTGCAAGATCTACTGCTGTACCTTGAGTCACTGTACTGTCTGTGACATGCCATTACATAATATAGACTTTTTATTCCGAGCTAAGTGTGTGTACACAAAGATACTGCCTTGTTTCCCACCTCATCTCTTCAGCAGTCCTCAATAAGCATACTTTTGCAATACATTATCACAGCCCCCTTTTTATTTACACCCCTACACAGCTCTACAGCATGTCAAAGAAGTGCTGTGCTTCAAGTATGACACCACAGGGGAAAAAAGCTATGTATGAACTAATTCTAGTTTTACTGGTGATCACAAATGATTTACTATTCCAATGTTTAAATCTTCAACTAACAAAGAGCAAAAAAAATTTCTAAGAAAGTATAGAATCATAGCTGTTCCATGCCAGCAAGTAATTTAATTTACAATACTATGACTACACATGCGAATGACAGTAAAAAAAGCCTATTTTCAAAACTAGAGTCTGTAAGAGGACATTATTAGATATTAAAAATTTTCTTACATTATGTACTTTGAGATTTATTAAAATATACTTCCCCCTGTCCCAGGAAGCAGATATTATGAACAGCATGTCATACTACAAGCACGCATATCCCACCCTCATCAACTGGCTATGCTTTTCTTTCCAGAGGCTGGGCAGATGCTTTTAAACAATGAGAAGCTGTTTTGGTCATGACAACTTCTCCTTGTGTTCACCTTCAATGCATACCCACTACACCTTCAAATCTAATTCAGCCAATAAAAATATGACTTCAAATACTACTTCCTTAATGGAACAATACTTGATAATCTGGAGATTTTTGTATTGGCCTAATTAGATCCATTAGACATGTGCCTTGGTAGACAGAACAGGAAAAGAGACTTAAATTCATTATCTCTTCTGAGAAATAAAGCCTGCCAAGCATGCAATACTAGTGAGAAACTACAATTGGTAAGACCCCCTGGGGAAAAAAAAAGCCCACTTTATTTCCAGAAATAAACCACTACTTGTCAACCATTATGGAAGAGCTCCAAGAGCTGGCCATGCCAGCATGTATGGGCATTTTCTCCAGCTGACCCTCAAAACTGCAGGCTGCTGCCAGCCTGTAGCACAAAGAAATCACAAGCTCAGAGAAACAAACAATTCAGTGCCATGCACTATACCAAAGAACTAGACTCTTCAGGTTTTTGGGAGGTGAGGCTGAGAGGCTACTCCTCTATCACAACCCTTATAATTCAGATGCTCATAGAAATCCAGCGTTTGAAACTGTTTCTCAGCCCTCTGGAGCACATGCACAGAGGAGGGTGGGGATCAACTGCAGACGGGACGAACTTGCCAAGGGACCCTGCCCAGTCATAACACCTTTGGTCACCAAGCCAATTCTTGATAACACCAGAATACTGTGCATTTCTTTCACTTATGCTTTGAAGAAAACTTTTACTGGATTTGGAGCAAATAGGGGGTGGCTGCTGCATGCACGTTTTGGGTGTGTAGTTTCCTTCTCCTTGTCTAAAATGAAAGGCAGTCCTGGGAGAGCATGAGGGGAACAGAAGCAGCTCTCATATTCTTTGGGTGTAACAGCACATGTAGGTCCCAGTGACACAGCTATTTGTCAAACTCAGCTCAGCATGTTCATCTGCAAATAGCAGCCTCAGACAGGAGGAATTTGAGAACATCTCTGCAACTCTGTGGTTTCTGGGTCCTCCCTCATAAGTTATGTACTAACCATATTCTCTCCCAAGGGCTGCTGAGATATCCAGTCCTGTAATAAATGAACTGTTCCCATAGATGTTCTCTGGATGTCAGTCTAGTAAACTTTCCCACGTTTCTACAGACAGTAGAGATTTTCAACTAGTTGGTAAGTTGTGCCTCACAAAACACTGTTTATTAGAGTCCAAGAGCTCTCCTGAGAATTGGAATTAAGACAAAATTAGATGCAACAGCCTGTGTGTCTGCACTTGAAAATGGTGATCCATCTTTCAGAGAAAACCCCAAAGCTAAAGGCATCCACACGCCACACATTTTATTTTAATCAGAATTCAGAAGTGACCTTAACAAGACATTTAGTATTTCTACATCAAAGCAGAAAGTTTTTAACTAATCTTTAAATCTTCATTTAATCCATGGGAGATCACACAGATTTATTTTATTCCAATTCCATACTATGTCCCAGTATTATTTTACTTTGCTCTTATTGAGCTGTAATACACAGTTATTACATGTGAAATGAAACCATTTGCCAATAGAAATGAGGATAATAATATATAAATTGTTTAAAAACCTGTAGGTTTGGGATTTTTTTCCTAGTGTGTAATAGATCTTCTGCAACAACTACTTCTTACTCGAACCTGTAAAGCCTCTTGATTCATTACCAAGGAGACACTGACCAGGTCAATGGACATTCAGTAGACTTACATATCTCAGAGTTATTCTGACTGTCATCAAGTTTTCTTCTTGGATGGGAGGACTTGCAACACAGTGACAAAAAAAATATCTTAACTGCCACTGCAGATGGGAAAATTGTGTGTGCATGATGAAGTTTCAGGCAAAATTACATCCTTCCTGCATTTTAATCTTATTAAGCTTGATTCCACCCAGACTTGCCAAATGTGCACATGGAAGATAAAACTTTTCTCAAGGGGTTGCTTCCATGCTTCTTGACCGACTCCTCCACTTTCTCCCAAGGTTTCCACCAAGCAGAACTGCCCCAAACCCCTATGGTAATTTTTTTTTTTTTTTGCATGCAAGCTCACCAAACCCAGAGTTCTCTGCTAAAATTACTTTTTCATTTGAACATGAAGCTCAATTACAGGGGAGTAGATATTTAGCTATTTTTGGCCTAGCCTACAATTGAATGCAAAAGAGATCTCAGTGTTAGCTTTTAAAAGCACATGAAGTGCCCATGATGCTTCTTTTCTCCAGCCTCCCTCTGCTATTAGTCTGTGTGTCTGCTAGAAATGACCAGCTTGAATTCGTAATTCCATAAGAAAACCACTGACTTTATCTGCAGGAGGTGTCATTTCTCTGTGGTACAAAGACTCATTTGACAACAAAGGTTGATTAAAATAGGCAGCCACCAGATGAACTGCAACCTGAGCCGTGCTCCTGTGGTCAGATCGTACTTCCTGCAAACCTGCTCTGCTGAGCTCAGAGAAGTGGCTCCCCTACTCCAGCCCCATCCTAAAACACATCTTTAGCTCAAGGAAAACTGAAAATCATTGGGATCACTCTGTCCAAGCTTTATACCACTTAAAGAATTAGAAAAAAATTTAAAAAGAACCCATACAAAACAAGCCCACCCACTCATAATGTTCATTACTCATAGCTAGCTCTCTAAATGATGTCTGCATACACAGATTATGAACAGATACTAAGAGCTTGGATTTTAAGCAGTAAACATAAAAAAGCACCCCCCCTCCCTTCCTGAATAATTGTTTCTAAACTACTTAAATTATTTAAAATAGAAAGAGGAAGAGATGTACAAGAAAAAGAAGGCAATGGGAAGTGTTTCTCAGAGAGCACAAGATAGGTGTTGGACAGGCTAGATGGAGATAAAATGGAACCTAAAAATGAAATATTCTATTAATAGTGATATACTTGCAACTACAAGGGTCAAATAGGAGGATAAAAATATTTTAAAATTCAAAATATAAATTGTCCATCCTGCCCTGTACTCAACTGAATTACAGAAAAAATAAAATCCCAGCTTTGCTGAGTTACCTCCCTAGGTAAGTCACATTCTTTGCTATGGTTTAGAAGGCATTTTGACAATTGAGGTGGAGGCAAAGAAATGACACATTTCTAGTAGTTCTTAAACACGCAGCCATGTTACAGACAAGTTTGACAGGTTCAGCCTTTTTCAAAATGAATATGCACACACACATGCTCCTTGAACAATGCTTCAGCAGAAACAAGTTGTTTTCTTGGACATTCAAATCTTTGCAAGTTACATTTTTTCAGTCTAAAATGATTTCTTCTTCAGTCCTCCTGAAGGAGGTGGATTTAGAAATAAGAACTGTCAACAGATGGAAGCCATTTAATGCAGTATTGCTAAAGACAGAGAGGAAAATAAAAGGCAGAGAGAAATTCAGATAGGACAGAATAAACACCAGATAGTAAATATAAAAAGTTCAAGGGAGGGAGTAAAAGCAGGAAAAGAGACAGACAGACACAGTGACAGTCCCGGAATTGGTGACATGACCTGTTGTTCCCTTAAGACACCACGTGGTCAGCCTTTTTTTCCTGCTCCTCTGTTCTCTTACAATGAAATAAATGAGAACTGTGTTTATCAGGTTTCTACAATCATTCTGGGAAAATTACTTGCTGCCGCAGACTACTGCTTCATGTTTAATCTCATTTCACTTAGGAGAGTTAAAAATAGAAGTTGAAGCTGCTCATATTTTGAAGGCACATGGAAAAAAGAAGTTGTAGCCCTACCCTGAGCGCAGTACTGATACAGGCATTAGCAGGGCTTATTGTAGTACTCTGCAGGCTGTGATTCTGTCAGTGAAATCAGGCAAAGAATAAACTTGTTTTATTATGAATCAAGCACAGGAAACCAAATTAGCATTGTGAATTCGTTTTCACTTTTACTCCGTGTATCTTGATTATTTGCATCTTAAAATCTACTGATTAACTGAACTAATTTCTCCCCTTGGTTTACACTTGGATATCAGCTTCCATTTTAGCAAAGCATAGGTGCTCCAGGGTGGAACAACAAGAAATACATGAATCATACTCCTCAACTATATCATGTCTTGCCATGTACTCCGATTTGAAGCCAAATTCTGATTCCAGGCTCTGCTTTCCTTCCTTTCATAGCACTATTGTATAGTACCTGCACTATTCTGGGCAATAGCCGGAGTTACATTCTCCCACCTGGAAGAAGTGTTTCTGCACTACTAGACCAGGCTCACACCACTGTGCATCACAGCCTTAGCCCATAACCTTGCTGATGCATTTCACAGTAGCAAAGAGATCAGCAAGTAAAGGAGACATGTTTACAGACTACACAGTTTCAAGGGAAGCAAGCAAGAGAGCTTTACCATCTGGTCATTCATCACCTATTTTGACAACTCATGTTACACGTTGACAGGTTTGACAGGCGAGAGGTAAGCTTCCAGTCTCAGGATACCAGCCGGCAGGTTTTCTTTTCGGCATGGATAAAATGTTTTTCCCTCCTGTTGGCTCAGTAAAATATAAAACCTGTTTCCCAAACCAGCAGTAGCTACAGTGGTTGTAACCAGATGAGCCTTTAAGAGACGAAAGGAGCAGCAAGCCAAGCTCTTCACTATAGGAATCACAATTTCTCTGTAAATTGCTCCATTGCTAGTGCCAGAAAACATCAGATCAGGAGCAAAGCCCAGAAGAAACCATGCCTCACTTTCCCATAAAGATTTAAGTACCATTTGCTCTATCAGAAATGCTCTCATAACTAAATTTATTAAATAGCTTTTGGGAAAAAAAATAAGGCTAAAGACTTCATTTCAAAATACCAGTTTGAAAGTCTTCTCCAATAGAATCACATTAAATATAAATGACTGCTTCAATTACCCCAGAGAAGGTCCTATTTTTCTGTCAGGTCAGGGTCCTGACAAAGTCATCTATCAATATAGATGGCCAAGTCTCATAGTTAGAGGGGCCTGGACCAGTTTATCGTTATGTGGCTAGAAGCAAAAACTGTGTATTCTCTACTCTCTATGTCATTGCTCACGGGCTGTTAACAAATCATCAGTAGCAGCTGCCCAGGACGCACCCATCAACACCTTGCCCGTGACTCATAGATAGCTCTCCAGGAGTTTAAGGGGCAGTTGCCCGACTCACAGAAGGACATCAACCCGTTGTCAGATGCTCGGTCGAGGGGGGGGAGGAGCCGAGTGCTGCCACCCGGAGATGGACTGGGGCGGAGGTCAGCACGAGGGTCCTGCCCCGCCGGATTTCCGGACCTGCTGGGACCCTTCGGGACCGGCTCGGACCGCTGCGGGAGCTGCGCGGATCTGGTTGGAACTGCTGACGGTTCTTCTCCGGAGGACGGGAGCCGCCGG
>JANHFX010004203.1:0-16233 GCA_027560015.1 Chloroceryle amazona
CCCAATAGTGAGGTTACAGGCACTATGAAAGACTATTAAAAAAAAAAGAGATGTACTTAAATAGTTATTACCCAGGTCAAATTCTGCCTAATCAAGGAGAAACTGGTTTATTATTCCCTTTATTATTTCTTAGGATGTACAAACTTAAACCAGAAACAGAGAGAAAAGGAGGGAGGAACTTTGCTTCTGCTAGGTATTAAGTCAGAGACATCATGGATGGATATGTCTCAGAATGGTCACTGATTTATTTTTGCAGCTCTCTCAAGTGTCTTCACACCTTTATTTGTGAACCAGATATTTATATAACACTCTGAAATTCACCAGAGACCAGTCTGAAGTATTGTCACAAGGCAGCCAAACTGTCTCGAGATGCCTCTCTAGAATTCAAACGTACATGCTGCACAGGAACAGCTTCTAGCAGGCTTTACAGAGAGACTGAACAAAGCTGCCAAAGAAAATGGAATTTAACAGCCAGAAGTATGTGAAAATAACCCCCAGAACTGCACATTTTATCTCTACTGGGGAAACATTTCTTTTCCTTTCCTTCTTAATTCAATTTCTATTTATTTCCATTGTGCTTTGGAAAGTCATTTTGCACCAAGTCATTATTATTTCTATCAAGTTTTAGACAGACTTTTTACTCTATCAATCAGCAAGAGCATTAACATGAATGAACGGACTTCAGCAATTCTATCTCTTGGCTCAAGCAGCCAATGTGTCACCTTTTACAAAACACTCCAGCATCTCTTGTAGTTTGCTGTGATCACTAACACAGTTTCTACCTTACAGACTACACTGGTACCAATGGACTTAAGGTATTCTTCACCTGCAAGGACTTGCTTGTACTGTTTTTCAAACAGTTTTTCTGTGAGCTCTCCTAGGTAGAACACAATTGCCTGAAAAATGAGGGAAATCCAACACAATGGGAACAGGAACACCAGTGAACATAAGGTGTTCTTTTTCTAAGACTGAGAAGAAAGCATGCAGAAAGGTTCTTATATTCTCCAGAACCTAATTATTGTACAGGGTAAGTTTGGAGATGGGTATTTATAGCTGTGGTTGCTGTTGTTACTGCCAGTCAACAGTCACATTTAGGAAATGCTTAAATTTATTCCACCTTCTCTTGTCTTATCACTAAGCCTACACTTGGAAACACTGCCAAGAAGAGGACTCTGATTTACAGGACCACTTCCTTTATCCTGTCCTGCCATATTACTTTCTCTCTGTTGTAGAAAGCATCCACTCTATCTGCCAGTTCAACAAAGAATAAGCCTAGTCTTCCTCTTTACCTCCTCTTCATTGACACCAATATCAAAACCCTCCTGGATTCACCTATAATTTTTTTTCCCCACCATCCTCACAAAAAAAAAGCCACCATCCATTAATTTCTTACCCACAATAGTCTTAACATTCTTTCTGTTGGTAAATGAAAAGGTTCATGGTGAGCTCTGTTCTTAGTTTCAGCTGGGGACTGGCATCTCTGTGTTCATTATGGACTGAAAGCAACAAAGACCAACTCTGGAGCCTAGCTGAGAAAATAAAAGAAGTCACTAGAATGACAAAAAAATTCACCATACACATACTGTTGTATTGTAAGAGAGTTCTTGTAGTCATGTCCAAATGACTTAACAGTCTTGTTCAGAATTGTTAAAGTACCTAAATATTTAATACAGTTAATTATTGTCTTCTGTTAGTAGTGAGGCCTCTTACCTGGACTGGCAAATGCTTTTATGCTTTTAGAACCTGGAGCTCTAAAATGACCCCCTTTTGCTAATAACACTGGCAAGCAAGCTGAGAATTACAGTCCCACTTTATTTTAATGAGGCTGTACAAACTGACTAGAGGACTTTATAAAATCCCTCAGTACTTCAGGCAATCATCTATGCCTGTCACTGGCACTTTGAAACACTGCCCTTGAAGAGCTTCCAGTGCCCATGTGGCAGAGGAGTCAAACACTGCCTCATTGATGCACAGACCTGGCTCACAACCTCTGATCAGCTCTCAGAGACATAAGCAAAATTTACAATGGAAACCCCCACACCAACCAGACCGCCAAAAATTTCTGTCAGCGTTACAAAAAGCCCCCAAAATGGCTCTCCCTGGCTCCTGAAAATTAACCGCAGCTGTTGCTAAAAACTAGTCCAGTTCCACAGGAAACCCACAGAATTGGCAACTTCAAAATGGTAACAAGCTTCCCTAAGCAACTTTTAATCACAATCCCTCAAGCAGCGTGGGGCCAAAGCAGATGCATCATCCATTCTCCAAGAAAACCTCATCGTAGTTCACTTTGCTGGCCTCCTCCACTGTTTCTCACTCACAGGTCTCTCCAGCATGCAGTGGTCAAAAAGGGAGTCAACAAAACCTTCCAATGCGATTTTCAAGAAAAATACACTTCAGCATACTTCAGGTACACAGCCCATGAATAAATGTACAGCAGTTTATACACAAATACTCACCATTTTCCCAGAAACTTGAGGCCAAACTCTGAAATAATTGGAACCTTATGCAACTCTTGAGTCTAGTGAGAACAAACAGGTGTGATGTCAATTATCCCTGATTCTCTCAGTGAAATACCCTCAAGCTGGGGTTTCACTACAACAGCTTTGTAGAGCTGACATAAAAGGTCTTACAGACAACATAACCAGGCACAAGATGCTCTTTGGTGTCATAGGGCAGCATTGTGTGCAGTCAAATGGAAGTAAAAATGACCAACGTTTCCTCCAATCCAGAAAATCCCAATGACTCTTGTCTCCAAGGAGTATTTAACAACTTGCAGAAGTTAGAGCAGGCATAAGACTGCTCTAATATAGGCCAAGTAAAGGGCTCAGTGCATGGCTGTGAAAAAAACACTACCTAATAAAAACCTGTTATCCGAGATATTAATTTCTTTTCAGAGGATTTGCTCATTCTTTGCAAAAGTAAGATGTCACTGCTTCATGCTTACAAAAGCAAGTGAAACTACCTACACTCTACAAAATTACAGCATGCCTTCCTTCTGCACTGAACACAATTGCTGTCTAAATTCTGCTCACAAACTCCTACATCCCACTACATTTTCTAAAGGAAAAAATTACCTACAGCAGCTATTGCACTGCACTTGGCCTGCCAATTGTTGACAAGTAGTTAGGTTTCCTAATTTTTTTAACATGCATGTACAGCATTTTACTCTTTTTGTAGTCAAAAAAAAAGTGCTGAATCTTTGGGCTCTAAAAATCTATCCATGAATCACAACTGATTATATTTACACTTAGCCAGTTGTTTTGACTAGAGATGATGGAGCATAACAAAGAAACCTACAGGCCAGTAAGATGTGGCAAATTTAATTTACATTACTTGTGTGAGTTTAAGGGCAATTTCTACACCCTTTAGTTTTATAATATAAATCTTCAAAGGGCAGAAGCAGTGGGAATTCAGCTTGAAAGTCTATTTCCTGAGCACATATAAAGATAAGTCTTGAATATTGTTTTGCCTATTTATCAGTGTGCTGAAGACATTTTTAGAGCATTTCACATACCCATAATTCAGAAAGAAAAGCTCCCTACTTACAGCTGAAATGACATCAAACTTCTTGAAAATATTTAGGAAAATTTTCACACAGGCAGCACCAAATTCTGACATCAACTAGTTATATTGCCTTCAGAGACCACCAGAGCTTCACAAATGGAGAGGTATCATAGTAGTTCCTGCTTTGGTATTTAACTAAGATGTAACTAGCCATACGACCTTGGCAGGTATGTGGATATTTGATAGACAATTTAGCATTGGTAGCAGCTCCACATGCTTTTAGTCAGGCTAGCAACACAGAAGTATATATGCCTATGACATAATCAGTCTGGGACAATATGTAAAACACAATTGTTACTTGTTCTTCAAACCAGATGCTATAATACACAGATGTACTTGTAGTCTTAGGGTGATGGCACATGTACTAGCTGGACTTTTTACGTACAGACAAGTGCTGGAAATGTTGCTTTGTTAGAAGAAACTCTTCCCACGTGCTGAGATTGTTTGGGATTCCAGTTCTGAGATATTACCTCGGTTTTAGGCATCACTTAATCTGAAACACAGTCATGGCAGACGTCTTTCCATTATCACTTCATGAAAGTTTGCCAGCTCTTTCTAGGATTAAATGACAATAAAGAGAGTAGCTGAACCATACTTCCCAAAGGCAAAAGTATTAATCCAAGAGTAGAGCCCTGTGATGTTCTGTTACACAGTGCTTGAGAGACATGTGCAAATAACCAACTTTTAGCAAAAGCATCTTTTTTTTTCCACACTTCAATTAAATATTTCAACTCCACTTCAAAAAGCCTAAAAATAAAATACAGACCAAAGCCAATCTCAGGTGGAATTATATGAAGTAGCCTGAAGAGGTAAAATATCATCCAATTTAGTCCAGTGAGTAAGGATCGTAGTCCTGGTTTTTTTACTAGAATCGCTGTTGTTATGCAATCATCTGCAGAACTTTTTCCAGGTGGCTTGAAATAAACTGGGCTCAAATACAGCATATCAGATGTAACAATGAAGTCCATTCTCTTGTGATTTCTTTCTTGAAATTACACACAAGCTTATGGTGAAAAGGAGGTTGAAGGGAAACAATTAAGGCAAATTTAAACACATATTACCTTATGCTTTCTCCTAGCACCATGTAAGCTGAGTATAACTGGAACCTAAATTACAAGTCAGGACAATGCTCACCAAAATTTTTTCTTACATGCTAAATGTTTCCACATCACTACCAACTTGACCCAAATAAAACTACCAGACTCATCATGGTCCCATTTTTTAGCAGCTCAGCATCTGATCCACTGCTCAGAACTTCTGAAATATCAAGCAGTAGATTACAACTAATTTTATGCATCAGACACGGACATCCACTAAAATGTTGGTTACATAAAACCAGATTTTTTTTTGTGAATTATTATGAAACAATAAAAAGCTTATTTCTTAAAGAGGTTTAGAAACTGATCCAAACGCAGTCAAACAAAACAAGATTCTTCCTATTACTTTCAGTAGTCTTTGGCTCAGCCCCTGATTTATTTATCAGTATCTATTTACAAAGACCCTCAGGGTGCCAACTGACTCATTAAATTAAGTAGAGATCAATAAAAAAAATATCCTTGTGATTCTCATTTCCTCCATGTTGTAGAAACAGATTATCCTGAATCAAACAACTACTTGGGGAGTATAACTATTGGTTTCTAAAGAGTAACGTCTGGGCTTGGACATTTATCTGCATCTTTTGCCAAGCCCCATGCAGATATTTTATAAGATATCATTCAAAAGCTCCAAGTCTGTTAAATCAAACATGGGGCTCTGGGGTCTTTGAAAATTAAGTGTGGCGAAATCAGAGACTTTTACCTATACAGCTTAGTGAAAATAAGCAGCTACAAAGCACACTGCACTTCATTGTTTTGAGTTCTTCAGCCCATTACTAAATTTAAAGCCAGCGCTTGGTTTACAGCCTCTTTCCACAGATTTCACATTTCTCATCTTATTTTCAGCACTGGTTAGAACTGGAACCTCATTCTCTCTCTTTTTCAAATGAGGGCTAAGAATAGATTTCCTCCTAGCATGTTATTAATATTCCTGCTTTGGCTGATGATAGTCAGTTGTTTCTCTACGTCACTTTGAAGTTCAGTTCCGTTCATTAGTTTTTGACATTTACTTTATTTTGCTTTCACCTCAAAGAAACTCCAGGTACTTGAAAAGTTATTTGAGATAATGATATTTAGGTGAATCATTTGTTCACCTTACTGTTCTTTTTGGTCTTCAATACACACAGAGACCTCTGTGGTTTGAGTTGTTCAGAGCATAGTTCAGTGAAGCAACCCACTCTTCTTACTTCTGGAAATAGTTCAGCCAGGCTCTAAGCTGACTTCATAGCCAATCAGAGGCACATTTCCTAGCAAGCATCTCACTCACCCCATTCTCAACTAGTTAATATTTTATTCCAGGTCTTCTTTGAAGTTTTCCCTGGCTAGAATATCACATTTACTAGTACAGATACTTTACAATAGTTGTAAAAGATGTCAGAAGAGGGCATCTTCTCCGTGGCCTTTCAGTTTTTCAGACATGGTATCCCCTGGGCATTTAAAATAATTAAAAGACAATGTTTCCTTTGCACTTTTTTTTTCACAAGGGGGGATAAGGAGGAAAAAAAAAAGAAAAATAGCAACAAACAAAAAATAACCAAAACAACAAACATCTCTCTCCTCTCCTGCATATTAGTTCAAGGCTCAGACAGCACTTAAATCACACTTAAGACCTCATATCAGGGTAAATTTCACCCTTGAGGATCTACACAGAGACAACAGATTTCTTTCTTTGGTCCCACTTTGGAAAAAGTCTGTCTCCTTCATTATGTTTATGAACTTCCTCCTCAAATGTGGTCTTTAAATCACCGGTGTCCCCAAATTACCTCTGTCTGACAAGACAGGGACTCAACTATAAAATAATGCAAACCAACAAACAACACCCATCTAATTGGAAATTCACCCAGTGAAAGAAAGTATCTGTGGGCACTTGGAACACGATCATATGGCAGATGGGCTGCAAGTCTACCTTTACAGTGCTGTTTTTTGGTATCATATTTATCATATCTTTGTTGGCTATCACAATCATTACATGTATACATGACTACTAATTGTTCTGGCCCAGCAAATGGTGTTTCTCTAGCCCCTGTCACACCAGACACATATCCCTTTTACTGTATCCATGTCTCAAAAACAAAAATATTTGTCCCAGTATTGCTCTTTCCTAGAAACAGGAATAAGACAAATTCTTCCCTGCTCAGATTTTGTATAGATGAGGAGGAAACTAAAAATTCTGTCATATGCACATTCAGCCTTCTACATTGTACCATTTTCTGAATTATTACTTTTTCTCCCTGTATAAATACAAACCAGAAACATTATACATTGCATAAAAGAAAAGGAATCAAGAAGAACAAGGTCTTGGGCTTGTCTCTAGAAAGCTGATAAGACTCTTCTGTAGTGGAATTTTACAACATAAGGCATGTTCACCAGTCCTCCTGTGATATACAGGGATCTTCACAGTACTCTCAGAATCTTGCCACTGGCAGTGAACTGCTCAGTCAAATGACAGAGCTCAGGCTTCTGTGACAGCCTTTTACTCTTTTCTGGAGGATGAGATCTGATGCCACAAACCTTATGACACAGGCTCGTGTTGTTCTTCATTTTCATTTTCTTCTGAATTTGCATAGAAAAGGAACCATAATTTGGAAACAAAAGAAACTGTTTATTAAAAACTACTACCACCAGTACTGATATTTCTATTACCTCCAATGAAAATTAATATATTCATATTCTAAAGACAATAAATAGTGTAGCATAAGCTTATCCTAAAGTTAACAGACAATTCCATTCAGGTGGGTAACATATACTAACCACAGGAAAAGGAGAGGCTACAAAACTACAGATTGGAATGTCACTTGTTTAAAAAGCATTCAGACTAATCAAAAGTGTTTCCCATCATTAGACTGTCTTATAAATACTTATTGGACAACATTAACAGGAGCAGTAAAAGACCCATGTGCAATACAACATATGCTATATATTATGCATTTGCCACTGCTTATATTAAGAATGTGCATGTTATTTATGAACAGTGAAGTTGTAAGTTTAAAGATCCATTTTGGGGAACAAAGTTAGATTAGGCACACTCAATATAGGCCACATTATTTTTCATCAGGTCTCATAACTTAGAATTACAGTACAGTGACTCGTGTCACACACAGCCACATTTCAGCGCTGTTTACTGCGCTCTGTGGCCTCTCCATGTCAAAGGTGAGCAACATGGTACCAAATTTACATGGGCTTTCAAGCAGCTTTCAGACTCAAATTTCAAAACATATGGGACTAATTTTGAAGCCTAAGTCAACCTTTAAATCAAGCGACAAGAAAGAATGAATCATTATAAACAAGATCTTTAACCATCACAATGGCAGAAGCCATCAAACAACCTGGGTTCAGCTGCTGGAGTGTGGTTGAGGTACATGGCGGCCAATAAAGCCTGAAGCAACTTTACTGGTGATAAGTATGTTCCCTCCGGTTAAGCATGTGCTTTATTTGACTTCACTGACTTTCTTCCCCAAAGCCTCCCCACCCACACGCTCACCTCACTGAATTATCAGAAGCAGTATCTCACAAATATCTGAATCCATTAATACTTAAAAGCATCCTGGTCTGCAGTGGGCTTACAGGTCTAAATACTTGTAGGATACATGTATTCAAAATGCTCAGAAGCATAATACATTAGGCATCAAAAAGCAAGCATCTAAAATCCCTATTTTAAAGTATTAGAACATTCCAACACTTGTTCATTCAGAGCAAACATCCTAGGTCTTTAAGCCTCCTGCCCCAGAGCTATTTACTATAAACAGAACATATGACAGCAGACAACTGCATTAGAAGGGGACACATCAACTGAAGCTTTTATTCTGAACACATCTATAATCAGGACATGCTTCTCTTGCTTTGCAGAGGCTAAATCAGGTAGTACCACCTCAGAGCTAGAGGCAGTGTCTTTGCATGGCACACCATGTCAGAGGAAGAAAAAGTAGTATGGTAAGTTCATTAGATGTTGCAGCTTAAACACTACCACCCATGCAGCAGAAACTGGTAACATATGATTACTTGAAACAAATTACCCATAACCACACCTAGTGATGGTCAGTGCAAGGAGAAAAGGAGCAGTTCTTGACAATGTACCACGAACCAACTCAGTTTATCCTGTTACCAGACATGAACCTTATTTCCTCTTTAAAAGCTTTTCATTCTGACTTGTCATTACCAACTCCACTGAAAGCAGAATACAAACAACAGGGCTAAAATGGATTGCAAGACGAAAGCTACAATAGATAGCTTAATGAACTGCCACTTGCTCTCTAAAATAAAATAAGACAACGACAGGTAAGCCTTCTGCTGTTAGGCTGCATCCCCTGGGTGTTTAAACTTCTAATTTTCATCCCACTGTTGTTCCAGTGCCTATGCAACAATGAATTTGAGAAAAACATTAAAAAAATAAAATATTCTTACAGTAAACAGAAGACCTGCTTTGTCCAGAATGATCAAAGTAATATGGGAAAGTACTACAGCATTTTATACAACCAATGGACTATATTAGAAAATGCTGCTCTAACCAACCAGGCAGACATCACAATGGTTTGACCATTGCTAAACTGGACTTTCTCCTCAAATAATCTCGTTAGCAAAAAACAAAAAAGCAGAAAGCAATGTTATTAAGCTTTAACTAGGTCAGTTGATAACAATATCTGTCATTAAATCTGTCATGAGAAGCATTCCAAACCTTAAGTACTGGAAGTGGTACATTGCTGTGGCAGGTGCAGCTTTTCATGCAAAAGGAGTAGACTTTCCAGAGGCAAACAGCAGAAAGCTACACAGGTACAATGTGGTTCTTGGCCGATAACAAATTATGCTTGTGATTATTTTTATACCAGTGTAATAAGGATACATGTATATGTCATTAACTATAAAGTTTTTCATTTCAGAATTGTGTCAATTTTGGTCTACATTGAAACATACATCATACTTCAGAGTACAAAGAATATTGTAAACAGATGTAGGAAGTAAACCACAGAATATTCATAAATTAATTCAAAGGTAGATAGATACAAGTCACACCCAGAGGAGCCAACCATCAGCCAGTGCCTGCCTTGTGCCCCAAAGCACAGCAGTATCAACTGCCGCATAAATTTCTCCCTATGTGATACTGCTATTGATTGCCAATATGACTTTCACCCTTTTCTGAATTATTAGCTTGGCAAATATGCAATGATGAGTTTTACAGTTTATGCACATACTTCATTTTTTTTAGTGTAGCTGCAGACACTTGACAAACCCAAATGTTATTGTTAGCACTAGTAAAATGTATTGTAAAGTGTATCAAAAATACAATTGTCACTTATAATTGGAGCAGAAATTAAAATGCAACTAAATTTTATCATAAGCAGGTGAACAGGCTCAGAGAAAACCAAAAGCCAGAAGTAAAGGATATTTAGAAACATAACTTGCAAATTCTCTGTAACTCTCAGCTATCAGGTACTCTGAAACAGTGAAGACCCACAACAAACATTATTCTCTGTGAATTAATAGCTGCATGGGGCATTACTGAATTTTAAAGAAGAATACACTGAATAGGTTTCTGTTGTTTGCAAACAAAGCAAAATAAAACTTATGTTTTTTACCCTCGATATTTTTTTCCCAGATAAATATGCTGTCTATTGCAGGGAAACAGCCAAATGGCAGAGTTTTTTGGAAGCAACTCTATACGCTACTTACCAATTGTTTCAAGTAAATTGTAATTATTTTCTTTGGCACCTTGTGAAATACAGCTGACTGTCCATGGGGTTTGGTGTCCTCAGGACTGGTGCTGTCATGCCCTGCTCACAGTACTGCTGCCATAAAAAACACCCTCTGCCAAGACAAACAGTGGCCTGGAATTTGGTGAATTTTTCTGCGCAGAGATAATGAGGTGTGGTTGACTCACATCAAGCTCAACCGGGCAAGTGCAACTGGGTTATTCCAAAGGCAACGAGAAGGGCTGGCTGAAAACCAAAAAACACTTTATTTGCAAAAGAAAGGAAGTAACTTTTTTTTTTTTAAAAAAGAGCCTGGAGAGATCTCAGAATACTCGCTGCAGCAGAGAACGAAGCAGAGAAGTAAGCAGCAAGTAATGGGGTTTATAAATTGTGTGATGGTCTTCCAGCAGTCTTCTGGATCACACCCATCATCTGCAAGCTCTTAGGTAACTCCGAGAGGTTTCAGCATCACCGGTGGTTGTCTCTAAGTACTGAGGGTGGAAGTTTGACACTCCCCAATGATCTGAAAATGGTTCATTTGATGATCAGTCATCTTGTCCTTTTTTCTTTTCTCCTTCCTTCTCTAACTTGAGTACTTCTCCCTTTGCTGCTGATACTGTGCTAGTTTTCTTATCCTCTTAGTTTAAGTCTACAGCAAAAATTCCATTAGATTCTTTAACCCTGGTAGGATGTATTTTTAGCTTGTCTTCCTCTTTGAGCAGTGGACAATCTCTATCCCTGGTCTTCCTCTTAATATTTATGTGTGTTGCAGGATGCCCATTATCCATCGTGTACCTTCTTTAAACCATTATGTCATACCTTAGACTTTCTGATTGCATCCTTATGTGTTCACGTTCTCATTTCCATACTAGTATTTTTACTGACATCTCATTTTTATTCTGTGGATAAAGGATTTCAGTGTCCCATTGTGGATTCAGGTGATTTCATAAGAAAATTAGATCTGATCTTCTTCAAAAGACAACTTCTCTTGCTCTTCATTACAACATTTTCTTCATTCTCACAATTCACTATCTTAATACAAGACTGTTGCTGTACCTAGAGGCTTGCCTTCTGTTGTAGATTTTTTCATATAAAATATTTCTTATAAGCTAGGAACAGAAAAATTGTGGACTCAGCAACCACCATTTGGAGGAGTAATAAAAGAACTGAACTTTAACTTCGAGGATTGTGTTCTGTTCCCTGAAGGAATATGAAATGTATCTTTGCACTGATGGTATTTTGTCTGTAGCATGTTGTATTAAATTAGCAGTACCATATTACCCATCTGTCCTGCTCGATTCAAAGTCCAGATACATTTAGCAAATGTTTTTGCAAACAAGTGAATGATGAACAAGCAAAAATGATGAATAATTATTAAGAAATAGCAATAATAAAGAGTTTGAATGACTATACATATTTATAAAAATCCAATTCTAATAATTCAGCATTTTGGCAAAATTTTTTTCAGGGCAGAAGCTTGCTTTGTTTGGTCTGAGTCTGAAAAGATCTTTGCCAAGTATGACAAAATATGATTCAGACATCTTAAGCTATGTTGTGATCTGGTAACTTATAAGATGCCTTTCTTTTTACTCAGATAAAAACAATATGTCTGGAATTTTTTTAGCCTCTAACTTGGCAGGTGACGCTGCGTTGAGTAAAAAACTAATTCGTATTTAAAATCTGTTATTTGCACAATATTGCCATTGACATCGAAACCTTCTATCAGTAAGTAAGAAACATTCAGGTCAAAAAGGCTGCCAAACCCTACATGAAAGAAGTCACAATCACTTTTACATATTACAAAAAGCTTCTCCATATTAGCAACGAGCACATTTCGTCTGCTCTTCAATTGCACAAAACAATTGTTAAGCACCGGAATTAGCATGGTGACTAAGTATGCGACTAGAAAAAAAATAGGCATCTCCATATATACGATTGTTTACATTGCTCAGAGGCCTCATTTCTTTTTTTCTTCTCCTTGGACAATATATTTGCCTTGAATATCCATGTGTCAAGTCAAAAGTACAGTTTACCTTCAGATGCAAAAATACAAGCATACACATCATTTTGCTTTATTCTACTCTAAATAATGGTTTCCATATTTCTGGCTTCGTTTGGAAGCAGTGTCAAATTGTTTTTATGATTAGCTGATGAAAATGAGGAGACTTTCTTTTCCGTTACGCTGCCATGCACATCTCACCTAATTCAAATTATTTCCTTTCATATCATGACTCACAACTGCTGTTTAGCCACTTCATTCAAGAAATATATGTTGTTTCCTTTCTCTACTCACTAGGTTTTCAGGGTTTTAGAGAGCCTCAGATCTTCCAGACACAGAACTCACATGTATATCCAGAATCTTGCAGGCATAGAGCATTGGAAACGTAAAGCAGCAGATACCCCTCATACTTCAAACCTTTTTTGAATCTATGAACTAAATCTGCATTCTATCCAGGGAACAGCTGTGGTAGAAGATGACCTTCTTTCCCAGAAGCTGACATGTCCTTCAGTTTGAAAGCATGGCTTGCAACTGCTCCAAGTGTTTTGCTTTGGTTTTGGTCTAGGCAATTGTAGCAAAGCTGTCACAATGGGTCTGTAATATACAGCTCAGCACGGTTTTCTCAATAGTCTCACTATTCAGCTTTGTCCTGCATTTAGCCAATTTTATGCAAAAGCAATTTTTTTCTGAAGTGAATGCAGCTAAATCAATTTGCAGCAGTGGAGAAGCTGGGTCTTTCTTGTCTGTAATGTTTTCTTACTTTACAAGATTTGTGGAAAAAAAAAAAAAGAGTGAAACAAGCTTGCACAGCACCGACTTGCACTACAAGCTGGCAATTCTTGTTGACCTCAAGTAATTCACATTTATTGGATTGCCACTGATCTGATGGTAAGTGCAGAGTGGACACGAGTTATGCAAGACTTGAAGTCAAGCGCTGTAGCTTCATAGTGCATTACATGAAGAAAGTAAATGAGAAGTAATGAGATACAGAAAGGTTGTGAGTTTATCCTCCATTTGGCACATGCATGTCCCAGTAAATGGTTCTGAAAAGAATTTGCGTACTTAGGTAGAATAGGCACAAAACCTTAAAACTAGAGTGTTTGTCTAAGACAAATTGTGTAACTGTATAGTCCTAAACTTCTAATTTTTGGAGCAGGAAACCAGCTGAATGATTCAGAACGTGAATGAAAACTGAGATGGCAAAGATTCAAAAGTACTTTAATCACTGCCTATACGGGACTGTTAATTATCCAAATCTACAAAACTTTTCAGTACTTGACACCCACATACGAGTCTACAGGGCATTCAGTTTAGTTTTTCTCAGGCTTAAATTTGAGCTGCATAGACAGTGCTTTAGGTATAAAAATACCAGAAGTTGACAATAGACATTTGTTGTGCCAGTAGAAAGCAACAGAGTTTTGTCAGCAATTTCTCTAGAGAACAGTCAGAATTTGGCTCACAGGTATAACCTGATACTCAGTTTGGGAAATCAAACTTGAGAAGAAGGAGCTGAGGAGACTGTCTTGTTAAGAAGTCCTTAAGGGTCCAAGGGAATCCCTGAGTGAAACTGGTTCAACTGTTAGTTGCCCAACAGGAATTTCTGGAGTGGCTTCCTACAATATATAGATTTCTGTGAAATCTACAACTGAGAAACAAATCCATATGTCAGGTTGGGCAGATGTACTCAAAATCCCCACCTCTATCTTGGCCTCCTTCTTTTGTGGTTTTGTAATCCACAAAACACCGTAATACCTCATACAAATCATTTCAAGTGACACATGGTTTACAGAGAGATCTACAGCCAATTCAAGGAGACATGATTTTCATTTCATTAATAATTTTTTCTTTTCATATCTCTAGTAGAGTGGCTCAGATTCTATATTCCATTGATGTCAACTGGAGTTACATATATAATACTCAAGGATTGGATTTATGTTCCAGCATATTACATCTGATTTTGAAAGGTTATGTATGCTGCAGTCAGACTATGGTATGAATCAAGGAACATATGTTTAACCTGCTACTTCAAAGTTGTTACATTCCTATGTATTCAAGATTATTTTTATTAAGGCTTCTTCCAAGTTAATTCCTTTATCTAAGCATGAAGCAGACTACCAAATTGCCAGCATTCTTCAAACTTAGCCAAAATATTCTGCATTTAGAAGAAGCCAAATACTATTATTTGCCTTAAAACAGAAATTCCAAACTTCATGAAACAAAAGATACAGCTCTACTTTTTCTGATCCATGCCAGCCCCTTGAGTATTTCAGAATGTATCAAAATAACATTCATAGTTCCCTGTTATTAAGTAAAGTATGATATAGCCTCCCAATCTAATGATGAAAACACCATTTGCTTTCAGCTAATGTTCAGAGCAGTAACAGACTCCAGGCCTTCTCAAGTATTTTTGCCTTTAGCAGATCCTCTCTAATCTTCAGATTTTGCAATGCTAAACCTCAGTCGGTTCATAAGCTTTTGACAAGGAAGAGAAGCACACCAGTCATATTTTTTCCAGCCAAACACAGAAGACAGAGATGTTGTTTGAACAATCTAACATAAGCTTTTATCTCCTACGCTATTTTTTTTCCCGGGAGTCATTCAACACTTCCTGCCTCACTGACTGACAAGAGGGATCTTTTCATTCCTACATGATACTATGAACAAACAGAGGTGGCAGCTATTTACCAACAGCAGAATAATGTAACTGGAGCTCCCCCAAAATCCCTATTTCCCCAATTCCTTACTAGACTAGTTGCTGAAGATTTCTTAGTAACAACTGAAAATTCTTAGCTGAAAAATATGATATTTCTGACACTAAAATAACCTGTTCACCAGACAATGGGGCTAAGAGACCTCCTTAAACTGCTTTGATTGGACCAGAAATGATAAGCACAATGATTTCTGATTGATCTGACCACAAAAGGAGAGGATTTAAGGAGTCTTGAAAGAATAAAAGAAACATCTGAAGAAGCAGCCAGAGATTAATTTTACTTTCAGCTTCAATTTTGATAGCTTTTCTTCACCCTACCTCTCTCCAGTGTAACTCTTAGATCAGTTGAATCCCTCTGTATTTCCATAGGTTTCAGTGGTTGGACAGGAGAAATGAGTTTTGTCTTTGCATCTCTCTGTAAATGTTTATGTGTAAATAGATACACGGGCCCAAATTCTGGGCTGTGTTCCAGCACATTCACTCTGTAAAAATAAGATGAACGCCCCCATGGATAATTAATTCCTTCATTGGGGTGGAAGACCAGAGGACACAAGCTTAGCAAATGGTTGTAGACTCCTCAGGTTTCACTGGGGATGGTGAGGGGAAGTGGCAAAGAAAAAGACATCATCTCAAAGACAGAAGAGACTTTGGTGAGGGCATGATGAGTTCTGCTTGACTGCAGTGACTGTTTATTTGGTAATCTTACAGATATTTACAAAGATGTATAGTACAGACAGAATATTTGACTGATACCCACTAAAAAGCAGTATTGATTAAATGGCTTGGAAAATGGAAAGGTTTTATCTGTTTCTGTCTTTGATTCATCTTTTTTGACACCTATATTCTTTTTCATACCAAGTGGGTAACCAAGCATTATAACAGGCTGCCCAAGGAAGCGGTGGAGTCACCATCCCTGGAGATAATCAAAAGATGTGTGGAGGCAGTACTTCAGGACATATTTTAGTGGTGGACAGAGTAGTCTAGGTTTTGAACCTACATGATTCAGCTCAGGATTTAAGATTTAGCATTCCATTTTATAGATGCGAGACCCTCATTGGGCAGCTTCTACTACCTAATCTGCTAGCACCAGGAAGAAGTATTTTTTTTGCAATACAGAGCTCTAAACTTACAAATCCTTAAGTTGGTATTTTTTACTCACTTCAGTAAATCCATTTGTATAAT
>JANHFX010004203.1:16333-39582 GCA_027560015.1 Chloroceryle amazona
TTGCAATACAGAGCTCTAAACTTACAAATCCTTAAGTTGGTATTTTTTACTCACTTCAGTAAATCCATTTGTATAATGAGCTTTCTTCTACAACTAGAATCGACAAGAGAAGTATGTGATGGACAGAGCAGGAAATCTATCCTAAATACATCTGAAGAGTTAAGAGTATCACCAATTCCTGGAAAGAGGCCACTACAAAACTGTAAACTATACATACAGCAGGCTTATTCCTCTTCTTATCCTCTCCTGCCTCACAGCACAAACGCTACTGGAAAGAGATCACAATCATTTCTCATAATTGGCTAAGTCCTGGGAATACCCATCAAAAGGAAAGGCTGCCTAAGGTGTCACTAGCTGTCTTAGGAAAATGTTACATACTGCAAGTGACAAATTTCAAGAGCCCTTTAAATATATAGTAGTTCAAATAAGACTGAAAAGAGGCCTTATTGTGGATTGCTTAAAGATAGTCACCAGCTCCCCTACTTGAACACAGCAGCACTGCGTGCCCAGCTGCGGCACTTGCTCTGAGCACCAGAGCATCCATGTTTTGGGCACATGTTCTTTGTTGCACAAAAGATGATTGGGGTCTCCTAAGTGTTTATCCACGTGCAGAGAAATGATAGGCTTTGGCGAAATGGATAGAAAATGGTCAATTCTGCACCAGCTATAAATGGAATTGAAACAAAATAAATCATCTCTAAATTTCATTCTTCCTGAACCTGTCTGGAAATGTTACACATTTGACAATGCAGCTGACTGATTACAGAAATTTGGAGCAATAGACCATTCTATGCTTAGAACTAAAAGGAGTCCTTTCTAACCTGTTCATGTTTTAGCAGGAAGCCTGGGAGGAATCTGCAGCCTCAGAGGATAACTGTCAGACTCGCAGCCACTATTCACAACAGCCTTTGCATTGTTTACGTATTAAAAATGTTTTCAAGACAAATAATGTGTTTCATATTTTTTCTTTATCATGTTTATAGCTTTTCCTTTTGTTTTATTCCCAATGGGGTTTTGTCTAGAGCTGCCTTGAATTGGGGGAGGTAATTAAATCATGTAATTTAACCTCCACAAAGAAAGCGTTGACCTGGGCTGATTTTGAATGAAGGGGAAAAGGGAGGTTATGTTCCATCCAGAGGCTCTAAGCCAAATAGACCTGAGATGGAGAAATGCCCAGATTTCTTCCAGCATGTATTCACCAACCCATACTAACTCATTTTGTTACTGCAGTGCACAGTATATATCAGATGCCTTGAGAACAGTAGTCTCAGATTTTGAAGCCCAGGGACTCCCACATTCAACTGCCTTGGTCTGTAGAACAGGGGGTCAGTGTTCCCATGTCTGCACAGGTTGGTTAAGCTGCTCTTGGCTGACGGGGAAAAAGATAAAAATGATATTCTAACACATAGGCACTCCAGCTCCAGCTGTGTTCTTACCTCTTAAATACTATGCAGAGCAAAAGGGTGTCTTGCTGGCACTTTTCAGTCTCTTGTCTCCAGAATCATGGACTATTACTGACTACATTTTTGGAAACACACAAAACCCCCCAAAATATTAACCACCTAGCAGTAAAATCACTATAATGATTTTCACCTTAGCTCTACCATCGGACATCCAACTTTGCTCGAATCATATTGGCTATTATTTTTAAGTGTTTAAAGAGAGATAAATTGTATTCTAATACAAGTCCTAGTTTTACAGCTGCAAGAGGACAATGGAGTGGCGGAAAAGAAAAGGAGCTGAAGATACTTTTGTATTTCTGCACACAGAGTAGAATGTCAAAAGTGACTTAAAACCTCAAAGAAAACAAACTCTTAGGTGAACATAATCAAACCAAAAAAACAGTTTGGAAAGTCTGCTCATGTTTTCAAGAGTTTCAGTGTCCCTGTTTTCTTTCCATAGTTTGGATTCCCCAGAAAGATCACATCTTTCATAACATGCTGTAGTCTGAACCCCTCAGGATGAATTTACAGTGAACACCACTTATGTCTAATGATATTTAAGTTGTACAATAGTTACACAACTTCTGTCCTGCTAATAACAAAAACTGCATGAAGCAATAGTTGGAGAGGATACAGAATGTTTATGTAACTGTTTCTCAGTTTCCCTAACAACTGTTTATGACAGATGGAAATGGAATTGGTAGATTAGCATAGCCCACTCCTTTTGAGTGCCCACACTCCTCTTGCTCTAAGGTCCCTTCTTCAGGGCTCCCCATTTCCTTGCTCTCAAGACCCCTTTCCCTACTTTGGTTTCACTGTTGCATAGATTCCACATGCTAGTCAATATCCATAAGGTACTTTCCTGTCCTTTTTCCATATCCCACTATACCCTGAGGTTTTGGACAGAAAAATTATTTTTCATAGCAGCTTCAGGTAACCAACAGAATGATTTAAAAGTACAGCTGGATCTACTTTCAAACTTTACAAAATCTGAAGGAAAGTGTACTAGGAGCTTGTACAGACAAGCCTGTCAGGAAGATGCAGTACTGGGCAAAATTAGGGCCTCTTAAATGGAAGTTTTCAGGAAAGTCTGGGGACAAGAGAGGAATGAATTACTGATCAGGGCATTTTTAAAACACTTGGGAGATCCAGCAATTTGTAGAAGAATGGGAAAAGTGTCCATATTAAACCCACCACCAGTTCAGCGAGTATTTAAGCTTCACTGTGATGCCAGGTACAGAGAAGCCTGGGAATTAGAAGTATGAGAACATTTAATTGGGTTTCACTAAACAGTGTTTGAAGAACCGTCACCTTTCACAGGAATTGAAGGACGAGAGGGAACTTCAGGAGATTCTTTAATGAACATGAGCCACTAAATAGGCCACAATAGCACAGAGATCGTTTGGTCAGTGTTCCTGTCCAGACTAGAATGACTACTAAGTGCTCTCTGCTAGACCAGCCTCTTTTTCTACTAGCACCTCTCCTTTTCAACAGCAGGTTGAAAAATTATGAGAACTTAAAATTTTGTTAAGCCATTTAATAAAAATCCTAATTTATTTAACAGTGGCCTTTAAGTGTCAAAGCTTGCCTCAAAGAAAAATAAGAACCAGCACTGGTGGGAGCCATGGGAGCCTTCCACTTGCTTAAGTGAATGATTTTTTTTAAATTGTAGTTCCAACAATTAACAAGAGGTTTTCTTTTTATTAAAAGTGATTAATGCTCAGAGAATAATTCAAAGGGTTGGAAAGAAACTGTTCATGGTCTTGGCTACTGGAAGAGTAATTTTTTTTATAACTGACCCTCAGAACTGTGAAGCAGCTGGGAAATCAGCTACTTTTATATATTTCAAATACTATGGAATTTTCTTTATAAGAACAAAACTTTTATATCTAAAGCTAGCAAATGGCTTTGTTGTGTAGGATGTGACACTGTTAATATATGCTTTCCAGAGGTGCCATAGTTACTACATTTCAAAACCCATGTATTAGTATGAACATGACTCTGCTGCCAGGGAACTATGCAGCAACTTCGTGTATTTTCATTAGGTAAACTTTCTCCAATCTGTTTTATGTACATATATAATTTTAGAGGGACAGAGGAAAATGAGGCATATGCTGTGAATAATATCAAGTCCGAAGAAATAGTCAATCTGTGATTAGTATGCAATGAGGCACAAGTTCATAGTAGCATAACAAACAAAAAGAGAAAAAATATAGATTCTTAAACATAAATAATTCTGAAAAGTCTGCAGCATCATTTTTCTATTGATCTTCAAATTCCAGCTGAGAAGGATACTTCATTCCAAATATACCCAAATAACCAGGAAGTAAAATATAGTATAAAATAAAGCAAAGTCATTATATCAGTTAAAAAACTGATATAAAACTTCATAAAACCAGTCTAACTACACCATTAACACCATGGAAGCTCATTTTTGGGGACATATACATGCTAGAGAGGACAGGAAGGAGACCAAGTTGAGTCAGAACATTTTCCTGGACACAAACCATCTCAGTTTAGATACCTGTATCGTATCTGATGGTGGCTGCTCAGAAAACATGGCTTTTCCCATTTCTTCTTTTTTTCCACTTCAAAAGAGGGGGTCCCCAACTTTGAAAGAGATGCATCACAGGCAGACTTAACTGGGACAGAAAGAATGATAAAGCTGCAGTTCCGCTGACTTCAGCAGCACCAGTTGAGATTGTCCCCTCACCAGCACCTTCTCTGAAAGCATATGATGTCCTCTGCTGTTCAGAGCAAATGTGTCCAGTGAGGTCTGTCAAGAGAAAATAAATACCTCTACCCTCCACCTGAAAACAACTGTTATGTCTAATTCCTCATACTTCCTTGATGTAGCTTCCCACATAGCTCACACATCTCCGCCATAGCCCAGCATTTACCTGGTTCTTACATGCAGCAGCACAGCCTCCTTCCCACAGAAATAGCAGTTATATTTATTTATTAAAAAGGAGTAAATGTGGGGTTGGGTTTTTTTTAATTTTTCTCATGTTCCAAACATATGCCATGCCTTGAGAATCAGTTATGATGTTATCAGTGATAAGGCCACCTTGTCTCCTCCTGCACTGCTGTCTCTCAAGCCAGCACAAGGCTCTGGGCTGCAGCATAATTAACTGGATTAATCACATATTTATCTGCAATCCAGGTTAAACATGCACAGCTTTTTGCTGAGTTAGGGTTAACCCAGTTCAAAATTATGACAGTTGATAATGTATAACTACAGTAAAGTGCAAGTCATCTGTTGACATGAAATCCAGATGTCCTTTGGTCTTTCAGTCATTGCAACTTACAAAGCAGTGCAGATATGTTGGCAAGAGAACAAACAGCTTCTGCAAGCCTAACTACCTTCTCAGGTATAGCTCCATGTTCATTGGGATACTATACTACTCTGGTAAGTGCAGATGTTCTTTTCCCCAGTTTTGGAGGTAAGACTTCTAACATGTGCCTCTGTTGTGTAAGGCAAGCAGTTGCAAAGGGCTCAAAATACAAGTACTGAGTGCAAAATACTGTTAGAGCTTTTTATTCAAAATGAGGGGAAGAGCTGTTTGTTTCCTAAGTTGCTTTATTTATGTTGCCTCCTTTAAATAAAGGTTTTTATTTCAGAAAGCACATTTGGAAGTGAAGGGTGGGGAAATCAGTGTTTACCACACCAGAAAAATGCTCACTGTTTCATTAGTCTCAAGTCCAGGAAACTTAACACACAGCAGCGAGGCCAAATCTGCCAACTCATGTTCCAGACCAGTGAATGGTAAATCATCAGATATGGGAATGGTAAGGGTGGAAAGGGAAAAGAATGGAATTGTTTACTCCCTTATGGCTTTAACTGAATAACAACAACAGTCTAGTTACAACAAGAAAAAAATCTTGGCTTGTAACTTCAACAGCTTTGGACAGAAGCTATGTTATAATGTATAATTATATAACTTACTTGAACAGTTGCTTTCCATATGGGAAGTAACATATTTGCCCAGCTGCATTTTGGCAAAGTCTGAATCTACCATTATTCAGGGTATAAGAGTTAGGGTGAAATTTGGAAGTCTTACAAAGGTATCTACACATTTCACTGATGGCCCTTGACACTGCTTCTCTTCCTAATCATAACACGTGGCTTCAACCCGTTTTACAAGGGATCCTGAGCCATATTTATCTCCCAGTATTGTCAGTATTATTGTGTTCTGACTACAGATGACTAAGATTGCAGTCCTTTCTTCCTGTGATGAAAGAAAGGGTGGAACTTTGGGAAGCATGGAAAAGATGCCTTTGAGAATCTCATTTAAACATTTTGGTCTTGTATAATCCTATAAATATACAGATTTAGTTCAGCTGCTTTGAGACTTTTATCCTAGGTTACCTTGTGTCTTCTATATTAGTAACTGAAGAAGTGCAAAACAGTCTTCTGCAGTCAGGGCTATTTTTTGTCAAGAGTCTGTCTCCAACAGAAGTTAGAACTTCAACTGATCTCCCGAGATTCCGTGCTGGCATGCTCGTGTCAAGAACTGGGAGATTTTCAAAGTAGCACAAAAGTAAAAGGCACAGGTGTTTGGCATGCACATAGAGGATATAAGTTGCGGAGTGTGCGACCGAACAGAGAAGCCCCCAAAACTGTCACAGTTTCAGAAGATTGATGCCAAAGGGACCTAGTTACCAGAATATCCAAGTCCTCAAGTGCAAGTCAAATACATGGGAACTTCTCTCACAGACAACCTTTCAAGTATTGCACAGGACATTACTCCTCCGAGAACACTTGACAGGTTTGTTTCATTTAGTGTTGGAGGGAAAAGAAAGGTGTCCAACACCAAAAAAGACAAAACAATGTGAATCAAGAGAGCACCAAGAACTGGTTCTACAAATGCCACTACAGCCTCCTGAGGAACGTTGCAGCCACATAGCAAATAACATTTTCAGTATCCCAGAGGGAAATTACTTCAGATAGCCTGTGTTCTCATTTGTCTGACACGTGTTTTTATTACATTTTATATCTTTAAGTATTCTGTATTCCATGAAATCACTCCAAAAAGCAATTTACCACATTATATTACTTTCTGCTATCTTTATGTATCATCAGAATTTTGAGAACTAAAGCTACTGTGGTTTGGAGAATCTATGGAAGGCATCTGGCACAATTAGCAGAGCTCAAGAAGAGACTACATTTGTTGCCAGATGGTCTTCTGTATTTTGCACGAAACAGTCCTTGGATAAAAGACAGGAACAGGACCGGGATGGGGGAAAGAACTAAGGCAAGTCTGAATCCTCGCAATCAGACAACGGAACTAAATCAGTTTCCATACATCCTGGCCAATGAACCAGGAATGGCCCAAACGTCATCCCTAAAGACAGCAGTCCTGAGTGAAGGTCCCAGGTGGGTGGAGAAAAGCCTCCTTGAAGCCCAGAGTGAATGATATAATGGTCCAACTTTGCCATTCAAACTGTCTATTTTTTCTTCATGCTGTTTTGGATCCTAGTGTCTTCCTCGGTGCTTTGGATGACAGTTTAGATACCAGCTATCACATTGTCTCCGATCTGTAATTTGCAGCTGGTTTGAATCCCAGTCTTGACCATGATGCTTGGCTCCCAGTGAATACTGGGGAGAAAACCAAATTTGAGAAAGGAGGCACAATTTTTCCCAAATAATAAAGACATGGAATCACCCTATAAAAAAACAACCTTCCCCACCCTATATATGAATCAGCTGTGACAACAAAGAGAAGCAGCTCAGGACACGGGCTCCTCTTTTGAGGAAGGAACAGAATGTAGGGAAATATACCACAATTTATGCCTTAAGGAGCACCACTAAAGCAACTAAATCGCTGAACATATTGTCTTACTGAGGCACAAAATACTTCCTCTACAGGGGTCCCACTGTACAATCACTTTCTGAAGGGAAGAATTTTGCTGACTTTACATTCCAGTAAGTGATCTGGAGTAGTTTACAAACGTTGCCATATTTATGCAGAGGGAGTAACTTCAAGCTGCCAGCCCTCCACAGACCATGAAAACACTCCTTCCCCCCAACCCCACAGCTCCTACTTAGTGTTTTCTGAACTTAAGGCACTGACAATATATTTTAACCAGTTCTTTAACAACTGGTATTCTAACTTTCTGCCACTGTCAAAAACTGCAATTATCTGTGCTTTCAAAACAACCTCAAGCAAACTTCCTGTAATTTGACTGTATCTTTGATACATATGAAGACAGATGCAAATACTCCTAATCACAAGGTATGAAAGAAAATAAAACAAGTTGTTGGAATATGCAAAGCATACTCTGGCCAAGGATGGGTTAATGAAGTACTCTGGGCTCTGCCTTCCTACTCAAATAATAGGAATCAGGCTCATAAGGAAGGATTTCTTGGTGACTAGCCAGAAAGAGAGCCTATAATCTGCAAAAGATGGGATCTGGGGCTGAGTCAGAAACTGCCCGAGTCTTCTGCCTGTCAGAGCCTCACTAAGGGAAGCTAAGCCTGCAAGAAACAACTGGGGTTTGTTACCAAGACCATCTTTGTCATGTAGGCAATGCTCTGCTTAAAGGGAGGAACAGCCGAAGAAAATGTGTCATACGCTTCAGCTATGCAACTTTTGGCTATGAGATCGTGGTGCTCTTATTACAATCACTTCTTAAGTTACAGTGGTCAAAGGCACACGAAGTGGGGACATTTCTTTATCATTCAGTCACCTCAAACCATCAGCTGCCTTTACTTAAATGACAGAGTGGTACTGGAATGGCAAACCAGTGGAAAACAATAAAAAAATTGTTATTGAGGAATCTGGTAAGCTTTAACTCAGAAAAGGAAAATGCTGTTAACTGGATCTCTTCAGAAGGGTCCATACCAGATCTAAAAAGAGATGAAAGAATCTGAGAGAAGTTGAGAAAGCCGATGAAGGGCTCATTATTACAGTAACCTAATAGAAAAAACTGATTATGATCAATGTTCAGCACATCCCCAGCTCATACAAAAACCATCCCTACTGAAACTTACAGGAACAAAAGCACAAGGATGAACATTTCCTGTATTCCTTTCTCATCTCTCAGTTAAAACACTAGTGCTATAAAAATGCCAAGATGGCCAAATACATGCAGAGGCAAATCCTAAACACCATTCTCTGTCAAATCACATGGGTGAGTTGACAGTGTTTTTGAGTAATCATGAGAGCTTGCTGGCAGAGGTCTTAAAACAAAACAAACAAAAAACCCCAGCTGTTTCTTATGTGTATTTTACTTCATAGAATTATCAGACTTACAATCAAGAAAAATAGCAGTATGGAAAAATCTTTTGCTTTCAATTCATCTTCAAAAAACTGTCAGAAGAGACATATGGTGCACCTTCCCATTTTAACATTTTACAAATATTACCCTGTTTCCAAAACCAGGGATATCCCCTTTATGCACAGAGAATACAAGACTGAGATATGACTATCGATCATCAAGAAGAGATATTTATTAGCAATTCCTTCTACAAGAAATAAAAGCAGCATTTTTCCTCTTAAAGTTCCATTATCATTTTGAGTCCGAATCCTTACTACTAAAAGTTGAATAAAGATCAAACAAAGAGCCAGAGTGCCCTCTGGTGGTCTCACAGCAAGGCTAGTGCTTCGTTTGAGAAAATTCTTACTAAAAAAAAAAAAGCTGGGGTGGTTTGCGTTATGGTTTTTTCCTTCCTGACTATTCTACACTAAAATCTTAGAGCTATTAAAATAGCATTCCTAAATATTCTCCTAGCAAAGATATTTAAGAGCTAGACAATTAAGTATGTAGATCCAGACTGTTAAAAGTCACCCATGTAAAATGAAGTCCAGAAAATAAAGCCCATACTTTATCTCCAACAATTCCAGACATCACACACACAAAAACAACCAAACCAAAACAAAACAAACAAACAAACCACACACACACACCCCACCACAAAACGTAAAGCTTAGATAAGCTTCTCAGCAGCTATCTGGCAGGACATAGAAAGGAGAAGAGGGAATTAACCTCTACATTGAACTAAAGTAACCATGTGGGTAAGAAAAGGGAAGAGATACATCCAGAATTAATTCTGCTGTAGCCAAGACAAGGGACTAATTCACTCCAGCAGTTCCTGCTCCCAGAGTTTAATACAAGTACTTATCTGCTAGGGGACAGTTGTCAGAGTGTGTTGTGATCAGTCACTGTTACAGATTTTGGGGTCCATATCACACATCTTAGATGCACTACAGCACCTGCAGCAACATGACTAAATGGGAAAGCAGCTCTGTGCTAAAGCTAATGTAGACTGTGCAGAGTTAACTTCCAAGGGATTTGCACCCTGCGTTGCAAGGAGAAGGAAAGGATTTAGTCCTTCAATTTGTCCATCCCCCATCTGTTTCTTGGTTCCTCATGGGCTGACTCCAGTTTTCACTCAGGGATGGCAGCTTCCCCTACAGCAGTAAAAGGACAATTCAAAACTAAAGATGAGAGATTATTCCCCAGTTCAGATGAGGAACATCCTGCAAGCAATCAAAAGCAGATGTATGCTTTGCTCTAGTAAGTTGCCAGTCATGTCAAGTCTGCCAGTCATGACTGGACCAACATCTGCTTTGTAAGCAATGCCACTGCAGGCAGAATATTCTGATAAAGTATAAGAGCTGTGCTGCAGACACACACTGCCGCTAGGTCATCCCTGGCACAATGATAGTGCAAGAAGAAATCTAAACTTGCAGAACTGATTCAAGGATAAACAGGTAACACTATCATCAGAGGCAACCAATTCAATGTCTGCTCCCAAAAACAGTGCAGCAGAAATCCTCCCTGAGAACGCTTCCATTCTGGTTCTTAGGGATCTCAAATATTTTATACTAAAGCTCCAATGAACATTCAATTTAACTTTTTCTAACGTGTCCAAAAGTAACAAAAAACTAACACTGGCACTCATTTTACAATGAGACTAAAACTAATTCTAAACCAAAGCAGAATTAGAGTTAAGCATACACATTTTCCAAATATCAGATATTTCAGTTCCAATAGAGCTTTACCCTTGAACTATAACCCAATGATTTAATACACTACCTATCGCCAGTTTCCCAAAGAGAGTAAAAATACCCTTGCTGGGCAATCTGTGTGCAAGTGGAACGGCTTATTAAGGACTCCTTAATTGAGAACACACAAACAAGGGTCTTAGCCACATCGAACCAATTTCTTGAGGCAAACTACATGATCTGATTTCCCAGAAATGCACTGGAAAATCAGCAAAAGGGAAGGTCTTTCACTGCTTTGTTTTAAGCCACAGAAAACAATGCTGGGCCACACCCCCCAAAGGGGCAGATGAATTGCTTCTGGCCTTAACACAACAGTAACAATTAACATAGCTTCTACCAAAAAAAAATAAATTAAGGTAACCATTTCTGCTTAGCAGATATTCCAGACTGCAATATGTGGCTGAAGGGCATCAATTTAATTTACTGTCCTGAAAGCCTCATGGTATTTTTTATATTCTTTGTTGATTATCAGCATCATAATTATCCCAAATTTCCTGTTCCTCAGATAAGAATCATTGTTGCAGTGGTGATTAACTCAACTCTGCCAATACACTCAGCCACACGTACCAACATCAACTGAAGTAAAAACTTACATATTACTAAACCAAATGGAAGACAAAACAACCCTCAGCGTTTTGCTGACAGATCTAATAATTTCATATAGTAGATACCCCTTCTGTCACTTAGCTTATATCTGCATTTTATCAGATAAGTTCCTTCAATATCTAAAACCACTTTCTATGACTTAATCTGATTACTGAAAATAACCCCTCATCGAGACCTGGCAGATCACAAGCAGTAAACAAATGCCTTTCACAGACCCTTGACCAAAGCAAACAGAGTTTTTATAGAAGAGCTGTAACAATCTTGTCTAACTTTTAATTTTCTGATTTGCATCGATCGCATCACCAAGAGCAAGCAGCATTTTCCTGAGTGTTAGAGGTTGCAAATAGTTTCTGGAGTAGAGCTTTGGCTTGTGCCACATGCTCTACTGCCTGATTAGAAACAGTTTTATTGCTCGATGTTTTATCGCAGTTTTATTTCTTTCATGTGTTCTTTGAGATATTTGGTTTATGGCTGACATTTCACTGACTTCTAGTTAAACAAAAAGAAATGATCGTTACTGTCTCTGTTGAAAAACTATTTTGTTTAATCTAAATAGACCAAGAACCTTACATAAGTACATAATTTCTTTATTTAACCTATTATGAAATACTGTAATATACAAGTTATACAGGAGTAAACCAAACTACTTCCTTACAAAGCACTTAATATACAAAAAAAATATACTTCACCTGCAGATTGAGACTTAAAATGCAGAAGCTATGATACTACTCTGGAGAAAAGTGAATGAGCATTACTGGCTCTGCTGTCAGTTCAAGTGTCTGTGTGTATCTTGGATGTGCCACATGGCAGGGAACTCACTCTTCTGGTTATTACCTGTGGAGGTGGGAAACCCGAACCTTCAACTGGAAATAACTGTAGAAGTGATCCACCTTGGCAGCAAGCCTGGAGCCATATATTATCCCTCTGTGGGCTCCTGTTCACCCCCACAGATGCCATAGCAGTTTTTCAATACAGACAAGGAAGGAAGAATGAGACTATAAAATTAAAGGCTGGGTAAGAAAGGAACATATAAATAAATGACATTTAGCCATTACGCGTGGCTACGGGCCAATACTTAGCACTTGGGTGTAAAGTGAGTGCAAACACACTTAAGTTCCCTGGTTACAGTTCTCTACACTCATTTGGTTATGCCCTCAGCTCCTCCATTCTAAAGAGGACTGCCTTCCACATAGCTAGCTTAAGAGGTAAAAATACTGTTTTTAAAATGGCAGAAGGATACCATTACTGTGTTGTCACTTCTCTGCGTTTCTTATTTGTTTTGTGCAAGTCAAGTTGTCCACAGGGCAACTGTGTATTACTGAGGAACCCTAACCCTGTTTTGCCTGTGCTATTAGGAAGTCTGAATTCAGTTTTACCTTGACTATTGAGGATCTTTGATCTAGTTTTCAGTTTCCCAGATCTGCAAATGTTTAGCTGGTCTTCAGTTCTGCAAAGTCTAGACCAGAATCACTCTGCTTTTGTACAAATGTATTTCTGCCCAAATCAAACTCTAAAGCCAGGCATTAGGATAGAGATTCACCCTAACAGAAAGCAGGTGAGATTATAGATACCAGCTGGCTCCATAAGTCTTGCTTTCCTTTATTCTGTTTAAATTTATCTTTGACCCTTCTCATTTTTTTTTCTCACATGGACACATACTCGGTCAAACAATTTAATGTTTTACTTGGTTAAATAAACAAAGATAATATATTGCTTTCAATTTAAACAAAATCTGAAGGCTAACACAGCATCTCTTTTTACCAGCTTTCAGACTACAAGTGAAATTCTGTGCCTTCCCCTCTCACCAGTGAGGCTACTGGAAAATTAATTTGCATTATTGCTTTCATAAACGTGTATGCAGATACTTAGACATTGATCAAACCTAGTGCTGCGCAACAGATGTTACAAAGAATGAAAGCCAAAACACTGAATCTTTCACATCCCTAATGAGCAAACTGTTCCTTTTTTATTGTCTTAGTTACAGCTTATTGCTAGACTCAGATAGCTCTGATAAATGTAAGGATAGAGTTGTGCATAGAGGTGGAAGGAGCGCTGTGCAGGTGTGTACCTCAGTGTCAAGCAGGGAAAGATGGCTCATTGAAGACTGAAGATTTATATACCTGAATGCTTTACATACTCTCTGCTGAAACAAGCTAGATGCCTTGGCTCCAGGCCAATGCAAAGCCAAGTTCACAGCTAGGCTCTGCAACGTAGCTAGCAGTCAACTGTCTTAAAATGGAAAGCAGAGCTTTTGTTCTAGGGTTATCATGGAACATACACTCACATTTACTTTCAAGTTTCTCTGCATCTTGAGACAGTATGTTTTTTTCCTCCCCAACTTTCTCACAGAAAAGGGCGAAAATATTAAAGGAGAAAAAAAATGTGGTGCTTTTTCAGATGGGGACATAACATTCAGTCTACAGATTGATTTGAACACCAGTTCATTGGAAGAGGGCACAGGGAGCTTTGGCCTCTTATTAGTGCTGACTGGCATAGCCTGCAATTTTCATGTGCTACAGGCACAACCCTGTGGCTTCCTCCAACATGGGGAAAACAGGTCCTGTTGCATGTGTACAAGTGCCTATGGTTCTTTCCATTTAAATGGCAAAGGAAACATCACCACAGGTTGTGCTTTTGAGCTCAGATATGACTGTTCCTCCCACCATAGACTAGAATTTGCTGGTCCTACCACTAAATTTTCCCCATATGCTTCAAATAGGATGATTCATGTATCAAGTGAATAGAACTGACAGTGTTTAAGAGATATTACTTCATAGGCCACACCTTAGCTCAATTTCCAAGTCACACAATAGTTCTACAGAGCTTTCATTTTAAAATTCTCTGCCCTTTCAAATTACAGACTCGTAGCCTATTTCTATGTTAAAATAACAGAAAACATTCCAGTTATTGCAGATAATTCATTTGGACTTTTGGCATTTAAAATGTTTTAGATTCATTTTATCTTCCCATTTTTCTGCCTTCTATCAAGCTTCCTATTCTACTTTTGAACTGACAGACTAAGTTCCATTGAACTGAATGTGTCAGCGTAAGTCAGTGAACTTCTGTGGGCTGTTAGTCCACAAAAATATCAGCGTAAATCCACATATTCTCAACTGAGGTGAGTGGGACAGCATAAGGTGAAAGTTGTGTACCACTTAATACGGTATTGAGAGCTACAGAACCTGTAAATAGGTGGTATTCATCTGCAGTGGCTGCCAGACAAATCTAGCACGAAGGAAGGAATCGAGGAGTCCTAAAAACTTCTGTGCAATTCCTCCCCTTCCCTATCACAGGATATGACTTTTGACATAATCTAGCTGTTAGCATAACTGAATTATTATGGCTTATATTTCAATGAAAGCATCTGCAAGTACTCCTGTAAATATTAGAAGTTTCACTGCACACTTGTACAGTCTGACCTCTTGGAAAAGGAAGAGCAGGTGGTTAGATTTCAAATAGAGGTGGTGTTTATCTTATAAATCCTTAATAGGAAATGCTGCAGTTGTCAAAAGTACACAGTTTTTCACTTGAATGCATATGCATCCATTCTGCCTATTTCAAGACACGCAGCAACGTGAATCACATGTCCAGCTTCAGGAGTGGACTGCAAGACTGAAATGGTACTGGTAATATAAAAAGACTCTTCCTCACTTAAACAACAAAGTCCAGTCATTTTTATGAAGTGTTTCTACATATGTTACAGAAGTCGGGGTCATGCAAAGCCAGTCAATTTAGGAAACATTCCAAAGATTAGTATAATTTTTAATTCACAAGTTGAGAAAATTCCTATGACAGCATTCCCAATCTGTTGACTGTGTGACTTTAGAGCTACAGCAGGCTCAAAGGAATCTGGAATAAATGAAGGATGGATATGATTCTTCAGGTCCACTTAAATTCTCGAGGCAAATTTTCTGCATGGATTATAAATTGGCATTTGGATCCTTGGAAATTACTGCAGTGGATGGATCTGGTTTTGAGTTGCTGTATGGGGTGTAATTTTGAAAGGCCAAGACTGCAGATACATTTTTTACCTATTTGTTAGAAGTTCTAGTCTGTGCGCCAATAAAATTAAACTTTTGTAGTTCAATGCCCTTATATCTGAGGGGAGAGCTTCTTAACAGAAAAAAAGTAGATCACAGAGCCACTTCTAAATTCTAGATGCACTGGAGTCCTGCCACAACCTTTCCTCCTCTCCTTTGCTGCGGTTTTGTGAGCTGCTAATACAGAAATAGAAACTTGGTATAAGAGTGCAGGCTCTAAGACAACCTGAGAAACTAAACCTCATAATTATTTTTTGTTGACACCAAGACCAGCAACATTTCTAGAATAGTGTCATCAGCAGATCTGCCTTGTCTGTGTCAGGAAGCATGCAACTTTAAAGTGAGAAAAGAGTGGAAGCAGCCTAGTTAAAGAAGGAAAATTAAAAGAAGAAAGTAAGAGAGGGATAGGAAACAATGAGGAAAAGCAAAGAATATAAGAAAGAATGCTAAAAGGCCAAAAGTATTAATTTGGTATGTCATTAAAGAAAAAAGAACAGAAGGAAATTAATTCATCTGTTAACACCCTTAATAACAAAAAGAATAGCAACCAGCATACTGAAGAATAATGTAGATGTCCCCTGCTGGTACTGCCACCCAGTCATGGGTGTGGAAACCATGGGTGTATTGATACATTCAATGATGTGGATCCATAAATGACATTGAAATTAGTCTGGTTAATACAGAGTGAGGTTTTCAAAAGTGTTTATCTCAAGAAACAATAACTCCACTGGGCATTTTACACACATAGGGCTTTATTGGTATCTCAGTTACACTGATGTAAATGACATCTAAAATTTTCTACAGCAAGGGCAGGCACCAGACTGCCTCCTTTCTCTCTGCCTTCTGGTATTTAGTACTAAACAAATAATTTGTCTAAAATTTAATAAAATGTCTTTTTTGTCCCTTAGCTTGCAGATCAAACTCTCAAACTGCAATCATCTTAATTTCAATTAAACGAACAACAGCAACAACCATGACCAAAAAAGTACTGCCAGTATTCTACAAAAGATGATCTTCCACTGCCTTTTGTGACAACACAGCAAAGGAGCGTAGCTATCCTCTCAGTGCAGTAACTTTGATGAGAGAGTTAATACATTAGTTTTTAATTTGAAAATTCTGTGCATTTATAACTTTTTTTTTAATAAGGGGGGGTGGGATATGGACAGTCAAGTTGTGTGCAACAGAAAAGCTTGCCAGTCTCAAAATCTGAGTGCGGAAAACCTGGCAAAACTGCACTTTTAGGTTTCATAACTAGTGAAAAAACATTCCACCAAAAAGCACTAGCAAAAAGTTGAATAAAAAGCCTTAGAGCTGCAATTTCAAAAATCAACTGAAGAGCAAATTTCATCTGTTATATGACCTGAGCCCATCAGAAAAAAGCATCACAAATACATCATTGTCATTTTCATGTGGCAGTATCATAAGCATGATATAATTGTAGTTGGCTCCCAGACAAATAAACCTACAGACCTGCTAAGAGATGCTCTGTGGAACTATGTGAAAGAAGGAAACATGCCAAAGTGAGAATCAGCACTTCAAAAACACTTCTGGAGATGGCTTTTTTTGTTGGATAAAAAGACATGAAAAAAATCTGTACAAAAGAAAGGACAGGGCAGTAAAAAATGGATGTAAAAAGGCAAGAGGAAGTATGCAGATAATATTGCCAAAGAAGTTGAAGTGGTTGCTGAAAGAAGTAATAGTAAATCACTTTATCAGCTCAACAAGGTCCCAGCTAGCCAGTTTACACAATCTGGAAAGGTTGTCTAACGCAAACAGAAAAAGCCTTCAACACAGAGAAAAGACAAAACCTGTCACTTTCCAAGGACTAACTCAACTGGCATCACATAACACTTTAACAAAGAAACTACATTCCCAGAACCAAACAATAGATGTGTCACATCAAAGTGAGGATTGCAAGACCTAAAAACAGTTAAAATTTGCAAAACTGAAGGGAGTGGGGTAATATGGGACCAAGAAAAACCTTTAGTATAACAACACTCAAAGCTGAGATACCAAAAAAGTGTCTTACATGAGTGTAACAGTGATTGAGGTGAGCAAAACTAAGACATAAGTAATTTTAAGCACTTTATTCTTTTCTTAAGCTGAAGTAAATTAAGAACAAGCTACATTTCATGTGTTGACCAGATTTTTACCCTAAGTATTATCATCAAAGAGAGCATCAAATACCATTTACCACTCAGCACAAACTTCATAGATTTCCCTAGCACGTGAAGAGCTTCTATCACAAACCACTAGAGAACATCTTGAATTGTTACTACATTGCAACAGAAATCATTGCCATGATTACAGTGGACCTGCCATAGTTAAACATAGGCTTGAAAGAAGGGTTAATTGTATAGACTGGTATTAATTAATGATATATTCTTTAAACTGCCATGTTTGGTGTTCCCATTAACTTCAACATTAGAAACTATAGACATACAATATATGCATTCCATCATGCAGCAACAATAGATTTTCAAGATCTAGACCTTACTGAGGACAGCTTTAAGCGCTAGTTCAACAGAAGGGGAAAGACAAAAACATTCTAATATTACCAAAAAAATTCCCTGTTATGATAAAAACAAAATCAATGAAACTGCCACTTAATCACTTCATTTGAAAGCTGAAGTACAAGAGGAAGTCAGTCAATTTCCAAACAGTGGCAGTAATGAAAAAGTCTACAGGATTTTCAGAAGGAAATAATAAATGGACAGGGTGACAGGTGCATTTACCAATTCAAGCAAGATTTGATCACTAAAAATCAATCTTAAAGACCTATCTCTGAACTTGTAACACACCAGAGGTACAGACCCAAACATCTTTAAACTTGTCAAAAATAAAAAGGAAAACTTACAGGACATGTTAAAGATGGTCAAACTTATTAAAATGAGCTTTTCATCAAACTCCTTGGAAGCAATATTGTATGGGATCTAGGCCCTTCATTCCATTTTATGACATAATGGTGAAGCCTTTTTATGCCCCAAAAAACCCTCTGATATTACAGAAAGAATTAAAACTTTGAACAGTCTAAAAAAATTTAAAACACATTAGAGAACTATTTGCTTGGATTACATCCTATTTATAGTTCTTGCAACAGAATCACTTGGTGAGAATTCAACATAAGGGTAGAAGTACAACATGGTATATCAAATTATAAAACAGGGGTCCATCTGGCAACCATGTAACATATTAAAAGACTATTTATTAATGGAACTTTAAATTAAAGTGTTTCTCAGATTGGATCCTTAATTTTTCAACTGGGCCAAGTCAGCTTTATAGCATGTATGAAAACATGTAGCATTGCTTCAGGTTATTGCTCAGGCATGCTGGATTGGGGATTAAAATTTCCAATCATAATAGGAAGCCCAGCTAACAAAAAGAAAAATCTTCACTTAAGAATCCTTTTCTACAGACTTAATCACAAATCAGCAGTGCCAGCAAGAGACACTGGAACAATCCACGTGCCTGACAAGTGGTACTCAGTGGCTTTTTTGGGTACCTTAAGCCATCCAGAGCTTTTGCCTGGCTAGGTCTGACACATGACAAATGGAAAAGCTGGAAGAGCTGCCCTTCAGCAACAGCAGCTGCAAACCAGATGGGATACCTCAAAGCACCTAAATAACACTAGATGCCTACAGTGAAGTATCTGACCCATTGTTTTATTATTGTCTGTTTATTAAGTACCGATAAAAGGAATTTCTATTTCATTAGAATATCTGCACTAGAATGACGTACAAATTATAAGCATAATTTAGTAATTTAGTTTAGCCCATGCACACATATGAAAAACTAAGAGAGGGAGATAGTCTTTTTCATGTTGCTACTATTAATCAGTGTATCTGACTAGCATTAGTTAACTTGTATTAATGGCACAACCGATTGTTTAAAATACTTAATTTGGAGGAATATGTTTTCCAATAATTTTGTCCAGATATTAGTTGGAAGCTTCCAAAATAAAAAAGTTTACAAATGGCAGGTCTTATGACCCTTATTTATTGCCACAGCTGGGAAGCAGGATGCTGTCACTCACATATCTAGCATTGGACCACCTGGTTTGACACAGGAGATGTGGAAGTAACAAGTCCTGTTACAGGAGTACACCAGAATTGTACTTTAAATCCCATTTATCTCCTAGCCAAGATTGTATTAGGCAAAGAATGAGTACGGACAGAGAACAACAACAAAAGCAAAGGATGAGAGCAAACAATTGAAAAAAAAAAAGCAGCATTTCCTCAAAGGCTGAGCTTGAAGGAAAACAGCATTTATGAATGGAAAAAGATATATAGACCCAGACAGGTAGTGGCCAACTAAAACTATTCTATTATTGTTTTGCTGCCTCTTTGAATTTTATACTTTAATTTTGTCACCTGACTTCCTTTTTCTTATCAGTACTTATGTAGTAGATCCATATTTTACTCTTACTACAGGTTTAGTTGACTTCTATCTTCAGATACCTGAACAGATTATTCATTGGAACAGGAACTGGTTTGCTCAAACTAAGAGTTCTAGTCACCAAGCCAGAGAATTATTCTCTCAGTCATTCTGACTCAGTGTACATTTAAGTATCTTCTAGAAAATTACACAGCTTCTACAGCAGTACCTTTACAGAGGTACCAGACTGCCATGCTCCAGCATAGTGTATGGAGCATGATGTTGGAGAGAGATGATTCAGGTTTCAAGTAGAAGTAGGGATAAGAACATAGTCTGTTTCTAGTTGTGCACTCCATTTCCTTCATTTTGAAGCTCCCTAACCACAGGGCTACTCCCAAACACAATAAAATTCCTTGATCTTCAATACTTATTGTTATCAAGTAATATCCGAATCGAAGCTTATGTAATTGGGACTTGAACAAGCAGATACAAGTGAGAAGAGAAGCTAAGTAACCCCTCAAAAGAAAAGCTATTGTTAATGATAAATTTCAAGAGAAAAACTACTATTCCCACCCCTTTCACTTCAACTCATGCTATAAATTTAGTCAAACTAAAGTGTTGGTGCCTATATTATTCTTCTGAAACAGGCAGCGCTAGAAGAGTCAGCTGAACTGACCCATTTCTTCTGGAGAACAGTGATGTCAAATTAGACCAAGCTAAACTGCATGTCTTTGCTGTTGGCAGCAGTTCATAACAGCATTGTCATTCTGGACTTGTTGCTGGAGAAATACTTCAATGGGGATAAGATGAAAACCTCTGATTTAATTTTCTCCACAAGGGCACAGTTCTCTGTTACTTAACTGCTGAAAGAACAAGCCCCAAGGCTTGTTACTCTGAAGGGGATAATGAGTTGCAGCAGTGGAGTTTCTCAAGTGAGTACAACTTTAGAGCTATACTTAAAATATAATTTTAAAGCACCTTGTTTAATATGATCAATGAGTCTCTAACTGGTAGGGTTGATCAAGTCAAGTTTGACAAGTCTCTTCAAAGAAACCTTTGCTGTCTCGGGACGCATTTGATAGATTTTTATGCACCATTGCATCATAAAACTAAGATGTGTGCAGAAAATGTTCTCCAAAGAGCGTAAACAAAAAGCACTTAAATGACCACTTTCCAGGGTGATTCTGAGTGAAGGCTTTGTCTTTGGTCAGTTAACCAGAAAGATCTATTGTTGCCATCACCCATCAGGAATGTAGCTCAGAACCTAAAGCCCACCAAGTTACAGTACTTTTTATTTCTGTGTACCAACACAATCTAGCAGTTAATACTAAGGAGCTTTAAACCAGCTTTTAAGAGCTGCTTCTCAGGTGATACAGTCTGTCTGGATTTCTGTTCCGCATCTTGTAACCAGATATCCAGACATATTTATGAAAAACAGGAAGTTAGTAGTTTGTGTCTAAAGGGGTTCCTGGCAACTTTGAAGAGCTTTAAGAAGACTAATGAAACCATAATTTTATTTCAAAATGTTGTACTTTATTAACTGGTCATCTCATCCTGTAGCTTTTTTTTTAATGGAACTGCATAACTAATAGAAGCAGTTTACATCAAGGTAAACAATCAGTACATTAGAGTGCAGGATGTTGCAAATACTACATTTAGTGTCTTGTTACCCATCTTACTCTTCTGATGCATCTCAGCAAGAACTACTTTGTAGGATCCAGCACAGGTTTATTCAAGACTGAGCAAGGACTTCAGGATTTGTTGGTCATACCACATGTAAACACGACAGCCTGACAGGATTTGATCAAGGAAGCTGCTGGTTCTTTGCAAGAACACCAAGCTTTAGTATGTTAATTCAAGGTTCTCAAATATCTAAAACAAGTTGTTTTTCCCTTAAACTTCTTTTTGACCTTTTCACTGGCATATCCTTTTGCCTTACACTCTTCTCCAAATAATCTCAACTTTTTCTTGACTCACATCCAAAATATTCTGTTTGAACTCTCAGCAGCAATCCCTCCTCTGCACAATTTTGTGTTATCTGCTCAGTTTTTCTTGTTTTCTTTGACATTCCGTAATCAGCAGGCCTGGCCTGTGATCAAATAAGTGTTAAAGTAGAGTACCCCTGAACACATGGAGTAGCTGCTGACATCATAGGGTCAACTGCAGGATAGATTTTCCTGGAACCTTTGGTATGGGGTATCAAACAGACTGTTAATTGCTGTTTTCCTGATAAGTTAGGTCCATTTCGGTCCTAGTAAATTCTTATAAGGTCCTCAAAAATTTTGGGGGCTGAAATTGATTGAGGAAAAATATTTACCCATGGAAGAAGTCACATGACTGAAGCTTAAATTTACAGGTTCTTCATACTGAAGATTTTCATTCTGGCTAGTTTATAGCAAGCCAGATTGGGACTAGTCCTTATTCTATGCACAATACAAGGTCTTGGCCCCTTACCCTCCACACCTGCCAGCACCTGTATGAGCATATAAATCTCCCTGTTTCCTCAAGACTATCTTGACCCAGTGCAATCTTAAAGAATTGAGCATACTTTGATACTATTTGAGAACAACTTTAAGATACAAGTTACTTAATGTCTCATTACTATCTGTATACAAATTCAACATCTCTGGTCAGTTGAAAAACGTCCAGACAAATCATCCAACCCAAACAGTCTAAGACAGTCAAAATTTGTGAGCTAATGATTTTTCTCCTCTGTTGTTCAGGAAATTAGGCTTATTGATACAATTCATTTTCAGGCATGATCAGCCTCTGTATACATAAAGAATTAGATCTGATATCCCAGTGGGGCCAAAAGAAATCACATACATTTTGGAGAATACACAGCCATTAATATTTCTTAAAGAAAAATCTTGTCAGAATTGCATTATTAACATCCACAAAAAACATATCTGTTAGACCTGCTTTCACAACAGCTCTACCATAAAAATAGTTTGACAAACTGAGCCCTGAGGCTATTGTCCTACAGGCAACATTACTGGGAATTTTATTTTTTTTCAGTAATAAAGTATTTATAGTTTGGACAGATGTCTGCACCCATATTGGACACTGTAAGCGTCAAGGAAGACTAGGGATAGTTCAGATTAATACGGGACACCATAAAGCAGGGCAATGGGATTATTATTCTTTGTTTTATGTAATACCACCTAACTGCCTTAAACTGTAAGAAGCCAAACTGCTACACACTATCCAAACACAGCAGGTCCTTTCCCTGTTGAATCAGATTGGACATGGAAGAGGAGATGTAACAAGTGAAAATAGCATGTGGCGGAGGCTGACAAAGACCTAAGTGAAATGTTACAGTAAGGCACGCTGCTGCCTTCGCTGTTAGAGATATAGACATGCTTCTAAACCACATACAAGCTTAGTGAAATACTCTTGGTAATAAAACTGGATAGTAGCAACCTTTTGAAATCAAAAAAGAGAAAAGAGGGAGGGAGAGAGGAAATCTTTTCCAATACTGAGCTCTATCAGAAGATTAAATGGTGAAGCAGACAGAGATGAGGATATTTTTATTCCTCTGGTCATTTATAGTGAAAAGAAACCCTGTAAAATATTAAGTAGTTGACAATGGATAAGCATGGACTAAATTATTTAATAGGACATGACAATAGCCAGGTACTCTGAACAGTTATCCTAACATGCAAGAAAACGAAACTCTAATGAAAGATAAAAATGAGCAATGGGGAAAGCAAATACCAAGTGTTAGAACAACACGGAACAAACATGTCTCAGTAGTACAGAACTAGAACAGAATG
>JANHFX010004206.1:0-41405 GCA_027560015.1 Chloroceryle amazona
GCCGAGACAAAATCGGACATTTTTGAAGGGGAAAAGGAAGGCGGTCCTGCCCGCCCCCCTCCCCGCCTGCAGCAGATTTCGGTCGGCGGAAGGTGAATGTCTGCGGATGCCCCCAGAGCTCCCGCGCCCCGGGCTCCAAATCCCCCCACACCCGTTAAGTGGCCTTCGGGAGACGGCACTGGAAAGGGGGAGTAGGGGGACCGTCTACAGCAGCGCGGGTACGGCAGGTCCGTTTGTGAGTCCTTTTGCTCAGAGGGCGAAGGGGGTGCAAAGAACGTGTCCCTTGAGAAGGCAGCCACGCCACGGGGACGTGCTCGCTGCTGGGCTCCGTCCGAGGGGAGACACTCGTGCTCTGCGTGTTCGGGCGGTCCCCTGAAGCATCTCCCTCTGCAGAGGGGAAGCAATCTTTCGCCAGGAGGATTTTCTTCTCTGTGTGTGTGTGTGCGCCTTGGTGCGACATCTTGAAATCTCTTTTGTTTGAATTGTTGCATCTCGATGCTGGTTCCTCCTCTGCCCCTTTTCCTTCCCAGCAGATGCTCTTGTCCAAAATTAGGATAAACATTTCTCTTTAGGGTGAGCATGCTTAAGGCTGTTGGGAATGGATAATTTTGAAAGCTAATGAATGTTAGTTTCTGAACACAGACGACTGGTGCTGGCTTGATAGATGACAAAAGAGTATTGGAAGGGGCTTCGAAACAGAGGATGGTGGTGGGTTTTATTGCTTCCCCTCTGGGGTGATGAACACTGGCTGGAAAATGTGGACCCCAAGGTACCTCACATGGTGATTACTTGCTATTTCCAATGTTTTCATTTAAGATCGCTTCCGAAAAAGCACTGCCATCAGAGCCCTAAAATTTGTCTTAATGTTCCCTTTCTGCTTGACAGATGCTTGCCGGGCACCACCTAGACTGGTGGCCAGACTTCAAACACCAAGGTTTTTTTTCCAGTGTGGCTGTTCCCCATTAAGCACGGGAGAAGTGGGAGGGTGGGGTGGGAGTGCCATACCAGGGGAAGATGTAGCATCTGCTGCTACTGCTGTCTCCAGTGGAGATATTTTGACTGGCACAATCCTTTTGTATTCTGTGTGTTTCTGAGCATTTTGGGCAGACCCTCCAAGATTTTGGGGGGGGACAAGAAATAAGGCTTTGCCCAAGGTTTTTGCACTTTCTGCCACTGCTCATTGTCTCACAGAACTTCATATGAGGACAAGCTTTGCTTTGTGGTCTTCCTGCCTACTGGATCATATGCAGTGAATATTTTCTTTTTGTCTGGTTGTTGAGTTTCACTGGAGAGCACCAGCTCTGGTCTGTGGACAGAATAAACCCAAAGTGCTGGGAAATTTATGGTGGCTCTGTCTATTCTTGTATGCTTCATGTATGAAATAGCTGATTGTGTAATTCAGGGAACTTGTACGTAGCTGCTGAAAAGCAATCACGCAGCAGGTTTTTTTTTTCTTTTGATAAGAACCTATGAGTGTATCATATCCAGTTGAAATAAAATCATCATCAAAAGGTAAAACTGGTAAAGTTACTGTTTCAGTTATTGCATGAGGCAATGATCAGGTACTTCCTCCCCCCCTTCCATGCTGCCTTGTGTTTTAAATGCAACACCCACTGAAGCAACTGGGTGATAAAAGATTGATTTATTTCAGCAAGTGGCATACCTTTGGAGCATACCCTTTCCCTGAGATTATAGAGTGTGCACACTCCATAATTTCAGAACCATCTCTCATTCTTAAGTATTTGTGTTCTTTGATCTTTCTATATGAAGTCTCTGGAATAAATGAAATTTTCCAAGTGAAGCTTCTTGTGTTTGTGCTGTGTTCCACTGGTAGCCTTGCCCCATGAAGTGAACCTTGAAGTCCTTCAGCAGAGCCTCCTCTGTACAGGATAGCTTCCATCTCAACGCTAAATTCTTCCCTTGTGTTGGAATCCACTCATGCCCTGGTAGGATACACTGAGGGACGTTAGGTGGTTGCAGGGCAGAAACAGGCCTTCCATGAAATCAAGGGAGACTTCTGTGTAACTACATTTTCAGACATTCAGCTACCATTGAGCTACAAATTATTTGGAAACTTGCCATTGAAAGCTTAATTTTTCACTAATTTTGAAAACAGGAATTTCAGAGATTTTTTTTTGAATTTTTTTTTTTTTTTTGTCTCTGTCTGCAAGAAGAGGATGCTACACTTGTACAGACACATTTAAGTGCGAAACCCAGGCATTGATTTAGGTCTGTAGGCGTAAATATAGTGTCCTTGGGTGCTCTGTGAATTTAGTGACTAAAATCTGAGGTCTTCAAGTAAGAAAAATGGATGCTATTCAACTAAATTGAAGAGCTATCAACCAATACTTGAGGCCTTACCTTCTTTCCTGCAAGGGTAGTGAAGGCAGCCAATTTTGAAGTACTATACAGATGCATTGAGACAGCTTCATAACTAAAGAAAACTTAGAAGAAGCAACTCAAGCCCTTCTGTGTCAAGCAGGAATGACAAGAATGAGGTAACTAGAGAAATCAAAGAAATTCCTGAAAACACTAGAGACTTGAAAATAGAAACCATATTCAGCATGGGAGAGGTTTCATGCATTAGTAGGAAATGCTTTCAGATTTAAAGAAATGCAAGGGAAGAAGGGGGGAAACACTTCATGCAGAATGGAAAGGACTTTAAAGTCTTCTCTACAGCATCTTGTATCTCCCAGCTGTCTTAAAAGTGTGATGCCAGCTAAGCTTCTTACTTCAAGATGGAGAAATGTGGCTAGTTTAAAAATGTAGCTATCAGTTACATGATATGAAAATTCATAAGTTTAAAATAGAAACTGATTGATAGCAGCATGGTTCCTCAAACATTAAAGACTCCTGACTTGCCAGAATCTGAAAATAAAATCCTTTGGCTTTCTTTAGCACACCAGTAAATGTAAAGAGATACTGATTTGTAGCACATGTGGAATGGCCAGGCTTTGCCTGGGAGCAAGATGTGTAGTAATTCCCTCTTAAGTATGGTTAGCGGAATTTAACTCTGGGGAAACAGTTTTATTAATAAAAACCTTCTGTCTTAGGATATAAATCAGAGGCTGATCTCTTTTGATGTTTTTGGTATTGTGTTCTGCAGAACAGAAATTAAGTAGGCTGGATAGTTGATACGACTTGTGGGTTATAGGCTGCCAAGTACCTCACCAGTGCTGTAGTGCTGGGAAAGCCACATGCTTTTTAGTCACATGCTGCATAGTTTAGATTTTAGCCTGGTGAGTAGTGCCATATATGATTATGATCTGCTGATCTGGGGATTTTTTAATTTTTTTTTTTTTTTTTTTACACTGTGGGAATTCCAATTTCTTTTCAAAAGATTAATTTTATGTACATTGTCCTAGCTATTGTTCAGGGCAGTGTGCACTTGGTGCTTACTGCAAACCAAAGACTGATGGTAGGAGCTTCATTTTGATTAGAGACTTGCTGTCCTTACAAAGGGTACAACACTGCATATGTAACAAGATTAGGCCTTAAACACCTACCGTTTGCTACTTATAGAGGTATGTTGACTGATGCTTGCTAATGATGTCATAATTTTAGGATGAAGCAGAAGACAGTCACATAGCAGTATGCTGTAGATGTGCATCTGCTAGACAAATTTAAGATGATACCTGAGCTATGAAGAAGAAATGAAGCACAATTAGACAAAACAAAGAAGGAAACAACCGTACTAGAACCGATACACATCTTTCTCAGCTGACTACCTTAGAAAAACACACACAAAGCATCTTAAATCAGGATGTAGAAAGCAGTGAAAACCCAGTTGCAAGCACATGGTCAACATGGGAGAGTGAAACTGTGAGAAACACTTTGGTACATCTGTTTGTCCAAGATAGACTGGAGCCTGAGAATTGCTACATCAGCTTGCTGTAATCATCCTTCTTTAAAGCAGTGAAGCAAATGATTCTTGGAGAAAGAAAACAAAACCAAAACCAGACTAGAGGTGGTATAAGAGTAGGAGTCTGGAAAGGGTTAGGGTGAAACCTGTCACCACTGGCAGAGGTGCTCAGATGGTTTTGGCACTCACCATTCATACATAAAGTTTCCTGTTGGTTATATTTTAGCCAGCACTGGTAAGTGCATGATTGACTTCTGCTGCTAATTGTGCTGAGGTGGTGGGAGGAAGCAAATTCAGCAAGCTCTGAGGTGGTGAAAAAAAGCTCTTCTGGGTTTCTTGCCATCACCACAAAAGCAAATGGGGAAGATTTGTTAGCTGCTCTAACCAACAGGTTTCTGAACCAGATGGGCTGAGAGAGTGGGGCTTGTTCTCCTCCAGCAGCATTGCTCAGCCCTGTGTGCAAACTCAGCACCAGTGATTGTACTGAGAATAGCTGGTCTCACTGAGGAACAGGTGAAAGCTGCCTGTTGACTCTTGCTTCCCTTTTCAGATCTACAAGCCATGTCAAGCAAGGGAGACAACAGATCTCCAGAGTGTAGAAAGGAAAATCTGGCTAGATTTTTCATCCTTTCCATTCCATACTCTGTTTGAGATGGAGTAGAGTGTACTGTTGGTTTGTAACTTTGTTTCGCTAGGAGCTTTTGTTAGGGGCACATGAGGCTGCTGTAAAGTACCTGAGTGCTCAGAATAGCCTCATAGCCTATAATTCAAGTGCCTAAATTAGCAGATTAAAGCAAGCATGGAAATCTCTCCCTCTCTGCAGTCCTTACATGGTCTGCATAACTCCAACATTCATAGTGAAGAGCATCTTGATGCCTCCAGAAAGCTGCATGTAGATTGTGAGAGTTCAAGGTGAGTGACAAGTTGTGCATGCAGACAGGGTTGTGGTTTTGTTTTTGTTTTGTTTTTGTTTGTGTTTTTTGTGTGTGTTTGTTTGTTTGTTTGTGTTGTTGTTGTTGTTTGTTTATTTTCCTGGTGGGTCTGGTATCACTCATGGAGAAGAATTGTGGTAAAGAGGCTTTATCTAGTCCTGTGTGTTGTTGCCTTTTCTCATTTCCTAACCTCAGAGATCATTACCTTGAAGAAAACCATTCCACAGTGCAGAGGTACCAGCAGAACCCCCTTTAAGCTGCTTTTGGCCATCAACATTCCACCAGTATTGTACATTTTAATAATTTTCTCAGTGCTAGTTTCCCTAAGTGATATTTAGAGGAACATTCAGCTTTTTGCATTGTGGGCCGTACTTTACATCCAGTTGCTTTGAAACAATGACATTGCTTTAATGAGTAATAGTTTTAGAACCAAGCTAAGTAAGAGCTGCCACTTGCTGTGAAACATGAGAGCTCACCTGTGTATACCCATTTCTTGTGCATGTAATACTGAACAAAAGCTTCAACAGAGCTCAAGAAAACTAATATTACAGTAGTTTTTTTTATAAGCACTAGAACAATTATTAGGTTCACTGAAAGTTCATCTGTCATCCTCTTCTATGGATGAGTCAGTGACTGACAGTTTCATGAACAAATTATTGATGGTGATGGCAAGAGCAACGTGGTGTCTCAGAGCACTTCTCGTGGTGTCTCAGTCCTGATTGAACAATGCATTGTATTGTCAATCACGAAGGTGCAATCAGTGTCTTGAAAGTGGCCCTCAGTGCTGAGGTAGCTTCTGTTACCAAGGGTTCAAACTGCACTGCAAACCACCTACTGGTGTTTTTGTAAACATCCCTTGAAATGATGCTGTCACCAAGGCATTATGGAGAAAAGCAAATATAACAGTTAACAAATATAATGGGTCCTTCTTGCTTGAAGCAGGATAAATAATTGAGCGTTTTATTTTATTTAAATACTTGCAATCTCTTGAGCTCAGTACACAGAGGGTAGTGTTGAGGGAAATGAACTGGCTTTGCATGCTGTCCCACAGCTATTGACCCTGTGAGGCAAGGGACCTTAGTCCCATCCAAGTCCCTTACCATCTACAACACAGAGGTGACAGGGAGTGAAGGAAGTTCTGCACTGACAGGTTTGTGTTTTTAGAAGAAGAGTCCATACAGGAGTTTGCTGTGAATTTACAATCCGATAATAGAAACATCTAGCTCAGTAGCTTTTTCTTCCTTTTTACTTCAAAGTTCTTTGGCACATTTGCTCCTTATTGAAGAAGCCATTCAGTACACTTCTGGATATAAGCTTTGTATTCTAATATGTTGGGATATACCTTATTATCTCCACATATTTGTAAATGCATCACAATAATAAAAGAAATAAGCGTGGTGTCTTCAAGCTAGGACTTACTCATTTTTTCGGCTAACACTGACTCTGTAGCCTTTCTTGCCATGTCCCTGTAGATCATTTATTTATCTTTGCTTCAGTTAAGTTATCACAACTGTTTATGTTGCCATTCCCCTTAGGTGTCCTCCCTAGAAGTCTGTATTTTTAGCTGTGAACTATCTCAAGAACACCTTGTTATCTACATGTTAACATGTAGTATGTGCATTAGCAGGTATTCAGAACACAGTAAGATCTGCGTGATAAGCTGAAGTGTGTGCTGTCATTCCTGTGTAACACTCATCAGGGTTATGAGAATAGAACCACTTACTGCAAAACTTTAATTCCAAACTCTTAAATTAACGTTACTGGACCTCAACTGTTTGCATGGATATGGCTCCCAAATCTAGAAGTTCACTAGAGTGAGATCATATCAGTGTAGGAGCTTGATCTTAATGTTTTAAGCAAATCTTGTAGCAATATGGTCATCTTGGAGCTCTGCCAGCCAAAAGCATTCAATGCTTTTACCTTCTTATCCCTTAAGAAATATTAATTTCTCCTGCTGACTAAAAGGGAATAGAATTTTTTCTCTTTTACATGGTGTTTTAGTTTTAAAGAAAAATGGCACTTGACTAAACAACAACAACAAAAGAAAAGAGAACCAAAGCCCTGTATGTGATAGCTTGCACTGTCAGCCTTATTTTCAAGAAGAACTAGATTTGTTTGATCCCTGTAGGACATTAAACAAATTGTTGCAAGATTAAACTACATTAGTGAATTGCAAAACCTTCCAAAACACAGTTTTGGGAGAAACATTTGCTATTATAATAGACAAAGCTTGTCTGTCAAGCTGTGGCTTTGCTGGGCTGCATATTGCATAAAGGCCATAAGCTGTCACAATCATACTGGCCTGAGTTGCTTTCATAGAGAAGCCCTTCTTTGGATCCCCTTCTAATTGCTTGAGATTTTCATTGTGTCCAAATAAAGCACAACATCTATAAATGATGGAGACAACAACATGATTGCTGTGTAAATTCATTATGAATGCCATCAAGATGAGTGCCCTGTTCAGGCCAAATGAGTTCATGATGGCAAATATATATGCCTTTTCTCTGAAGTACGATTTTGTGGCTACAGAGTGAGGACACAAAACAGCCTTTGGTTGCTGTGGAGGGTCCCCATGCAGGTAGGTCAGAGAACTGGATTGATTTAGATTATCTCCTGTACATTGAGCTTGCAAAGAGAGGGCCAAAACCCTTAAATTATTTTCATTAGAATTACAACTTGTCATCTCAGTTAGCTGTCTCCTTAAATAGAGAAAACTTAGAGCAGTGAACAAAAATAATAGATAAAAGGTTTATTCACAGCTTGATCTCTGCCCAAGAGCAAGTTTCAAATACTAATGTTGGTTTTAAGTATGCAGTGGTTTTCTGCATTGCAGCGAATTTCCCCAGTCTTCTCTGGTTCTGAACGTCCATTCCAGCACCTTTGGGGCCTGACTCTGCATCTGCTACAAGCTCCTTGCAGCATTTTTCCAGTTTTGTTTCTAGGCCATGGGTTGCTGGCCTGAATCTCTCACCTGTCTCACCCTTCCATCTACAGAAACCTCCTCTTGTCTGAGCAGCCTCGGGGACTTCTCCAGGGAAAGACCTGCTCTGGCCACTCAGTCTTCTTAGAACAAACAAATAAAATGAGACTGTCCTCCAGAGTCTTCTGTGCTGTGTCTTGCAAGAACAGTGGCTTTGGTGGGACTGCATCCATGGAGCATCCGTGGTCTGACGTGCCAGTCATCAGCTGTGCTAACAATGTTTGTTGACTCCCTTAGCTGGGAAGGAGACCAGATAGCTAACCTAATTATTACAAATGCCCTGTTTTATCTTAATTAATCTAGCCATATGATTCTGGATCCCTCATCTAATTAGCTAGGGAGATAGTTAAATATAACTTCACATATCTAGGCACATATAGCTGTTTGTGGTTAAATCTGCTTACGGTTCCTAAGAGACTGTATTTCAAAGTTATGGAGCCAGAGCCGGGAATACCTCCCAGCTGCTCTTCATCTGAAATAAAAAGTACAGACCTCATCTTAATTAACATGGAGGAATATTTTTTTTATAACAATACACTTCATAACTTACAATCACGTTAAAGCCTTTCATGGAAACAAGGAGGCATCTTTCTCTGTCCTGCCACTATAGACTGGCAAGTAACTGTGATGGGATTTCTTCTGTTAGAGTAGGTAAACATAACTTTAGACTGTATGTGGAAAATATTTGCCCTTTGCTCTGTAACAGATGGAAGATGATCAGGAACCTGAGTTAAAATTATTTGAATCATTTGAAATGCATAAATAGTAGTAAAAATTCCTTGTCCATGGAGGCATTTCTAATAGACTATATATGGTAACCATACAGAATCAGAATTACCATAAAGATTTTCTTGACCAGAAAGGGACAACAAGAATAACAGGTCCATTCCTAGGTTGCTAAGCGTTTGCTACCAAAATAGGATAAATTGCCTTTTAACTGTCCTGAAATGGATGTCTAAGAATTTCTTTTTATGTACTACGCATTGAACATTAAAAATATGTCTTACGTGGGTCATATGCTACATAAAGGAGAGATACCATTCCAGTGGATACATATGTAAATAGTAAGAGTGATAAAACAGGACCTATGAAAGGGAAAAATGAACACACTGGTTTTGTGCAGTGTAAAGAAGAGAATGATTATTTTAAGAAGAGGTAAGACCAGTGAGAGATGACTTAAATATAACTCCTTCTGCCTTGGGGCAAGAAGTGGGACTATCTAGACTTCTCTTGGGGTCCTTTGCAGCCCTATGGTTTGTGGGACCAGGCATATGGGGACCTTTGAAGTGAGCTTGTTCTTCAGTGCAGAGAAATTAGTTTGCTTGAAACAAAATCATTCCCAAGTGTACTAATTTATTGGCAGTATGTCTGAGCTCTGTTAAAATAGAGATCAAAAGATAAATCCTCTGCTAATATGCTTTATAGACATGGTATATGCTGAAAAGAAATATACAAGTAAAGCTTTCCTAGAGCTGTCAAGAAGAGATTTAATTTACTGATGCTGAACAGCAGCTTGTTAAACAGAGATTTCTGATGGCACTTTTGACAGAATTCCTGAAATGTGCTGTAAGTTTGAGGCCATTCTTCAAATTGGAGCTGATGTACAAGAAGGGGAGTAAAGCTTATAAAAATGATCGCAGCTCTTCAGTTTCTACATTTTGTATCAAGACAGTGATAAGTAGTCACGTGGGTACGGTTGAAAATTGTACTCTGTAAGCCCAGGATGAAAGTTTGTGACTGCATCGAAGGACAGCTGTGTGATACTGATTTGCATGAGTCTAGGGTGTCTTTTGTTACTTCATCTGTAGGCTACAGAGTTGTTTGTTGGGTTGTTCCACAGATGAGCGGAGAGTAACTGCGTAACAAAGGCTACACACATGTTTTCATTACATGGTTGCTCAATGACATAACAATAGCTTTGAAGGTTAAGCCTAATATAAATTAGGCTCGTTTCTATAGAAATCCTTGGTGCGTATTCATAAATGGTTTTGAATAGACTTCATGTTTAGCTGAACAAATACCTTTGTGCTGTCTACCTTTTTTGTGCAGGTGGGCAGCTGCCCTAGTTCAATACCAGGGGCTATCTGTGCTGCGGCTACTTTGGAGTATGTATTTGAAATCAATCAACCTTTTTGTTCCTGAGGGTGACCTGAGATTTATGCCGTTTCTATATATGCTTACTGGAAAATAGTGTTGTGCTCTTAAGGAGCACTTGCAGGATTTGTACGTATGTTTCCATGTAACTGTTGTTAGAGATGGGGAAATGCTCACCTTCCTTTAGCTGCTAATTGTGAGATTATTCATCGATACATGGATATCGAGCTGTGCACCACAGTGTATTGGCATTCTCTGAAGTGAACCTCTCAACAAGGGAGGCATGTTTGGGGAGTGGAACTAGAGTTGAGGGCTGGATTCTGGTTTTATTTCTGTTGTTGATCAGTAAGTATTTGCTTTGAATCTAACTGAGTTGTACTAATAAAGGCAGAGCTGTGAGCTGCTAGAATTCCATAGTGATTTGGATGGTTTGGTGGGTAGCACTGACTGGGTTTGATGGTCTTAAGGGATGTAACAGTGCTTGTGCTTGCAATTGTAATACATAAGCATTTTCCAAAACATTAAATCCCAGTGTTCAGTCATCTGTTTGCTTTTCTTCCTGTCTTCCTTCTTGGTTCCTTTAAGAAAGCAATGGTAGGCTAATTTGGATATTATCAATGTTAAAGGTGAGTTTCCTACTGCCTGAAGAGGAGGAAGGATAATCTTTTTACTCTGTAGAAGGTAAGTGTGTGCAGCAGCGCAGTTTTCACATTGAGTAGATAGGTGAGAAAAACGTACAACTTAGTTTAGGATTATTTTGGTCATAGACAAAATCCCTGGCATTAGGTCTTACTAATAAGCTCATATGAACTGTCAGAAAGGGATGCAGAATAGTCTGTAGAACAGAGAAATATTTTTTTCCAGTACACCGGTATGTACATGACAAACAGCAGACTGTGTAATTACAGCAGTGAGGGAAGGGAGTGTGTCCTAAATATACTAGGCTGTGCCAGCGCATACTACAGTATTATATACACATATATATGTATATATATTATATATACAGTAATATATGCAAGGGTAGGTAGGGAGCGTACACTCGTGAATACGTGGGCAGTGCTCTCTTACTGCTCTGCAGTAGGTCTCTGTGTGGAAGCTATTGAACTGAGGGTGGTGGGTTGGGGTGAATGTGGGGCTTCTACTGCTTGTCCTGGGTTTGAGTGAACGCCCTGCATCAGAGATGGCTTTGGCCATGTTTTGGTGGTGAATCTGGTTTTGGTAAAAACTGTTCACAAGTCATGCAACCAAGCCTGTCTCATCAGCTGCCTTATGGAGCTCTGTGGCACAAGCAATAGGTAAGCAAGATGAAGTGCTAAAAATGGCCATGCTGGAACTTCATTTAGGGGTTGATGGGCCCTAGAAAATACATTTTTATCTTCAGGTATATGCTTGCTGATGTTTAAACTCCAAAGCTGGGACGGTTTGTCATAAAGAAATGTCGCACGTGTAAAAACCAGATATGGATGGCAATTATGCCAGCCATATGTGCTTCTACAAAATCTTTTCTACTTAAGAGACAGGCCAATGAAAATAAACATGAACTTTAAAATCAACCCTCAAGTTTGTATTTCAGGATTAGGGTATGCTTTCAAGCCTACTATATGCAACAGTAGGAAAGCAAAAACGTTTCCATTTTCTACCATAAGGTAACTAGCCGTTTAATAACGAGTATGGTTCATAGAGTTTTGAGGTTTAATACCTAAAGATGCAGTAGGCTACAAAGCATATGGACTTATGAGTGTTAATTAAAGTATATATCACATGGCTATTGGTAAAGTACCCTGAGGATGTGTGGCAATAAGAAAATTTGTTGCAAAAACTAAGTGTGAATTATTTGAAATTGAATATACTTTCATGCATTTTGTAGCTTCTTGTATAGTACCACATCCTTTGCATTTTTTTCACCAAGTGGGAAGTGAAATACTGATAGGAGGAAAGTTTAAATAAAATCCTATCAACAGTTTCTAGTCAAGGGAAGAGTACTTTTGAATTTATAATTTTTAATTTCTTTTAATTTTTATAAAGATTGTCATAAAAAAGGTTTGAGGCTTGGCCATGACAGTAGGTCTGGCTGGGAATCTTTCAAGTAAATGTTCTCATCTGGAAAGTGTTTGAGTGTAGGAATTCTGTAGGAATAATCATACAGGTTTTAATTTCTATCTGAAAAAAAAAAAAAAGGACAGACTTGCCCCCTTTGAGCTAGCTAATTGTTTAATGCTTAAAAACCCATATGGGCAGCTAAGATTCAGAATTTTGCTTTTGCTGATTCTAGATGGGGGATTGGACATGGTTTCTACAAAGTAAGTGAGGAACATATTCAGCAGACTATTGTTCAGTTTTGGTTGGGTCAGTCCCCTCCTCTACTGATGGAGCTGGCTACTCCATGCTATATAAACTACCAGTTGAGAAGAGAATGTCTCTGGTCAGAGCACTCACCGAGGTGTTGAAAGCTGAGGTTCAGGTCTGAACCGGACAGAGAAGAGTTGTAACATGGTCTGTTTTGGATAAAGTGACTCTTTAAGCAAAGGATTTAAACCTGTGGCTAATTTTTTGTCTGCCCGACTGAGAAAGCTCTTGTGAAAATACTATAAATGCCAATCTTTTGGTCTTCTGGGGGACTGGACAGCTCTTTGCCATGTAGCACTAGTATACAGCCAGTGTCTTTATGCAGATTCATAAATTAAATATCTATCCCTTTGGCCATTTTGCAGTATTTTATTTGTAGGAGTTTCTGGGAAGAAGTTCAATCCCTGACTGCCAATTAAGTGCCTGGCATGACTCTTAACCATGGAGCTGGTGCTGCTACTTCATGTTAAAGGCAAATTACATAGCATGAAATTTTTAAATTTATGTTAAAATGCGTGAGAACTAATCCCATCTGTGTTGTTCGATAATTCCACCTCAAGGGTGCAGGTAGGCCAGCTGAACTGAATCAGCAGCTCCTTAGGGTGGGCTGGCTGCTTGCTCTCCCCTGTTTGCTTTGTGTTTTTTCTGGCTGGGCTCCTTTTCTCCCAGCTCGGTGAGCTGAATCACCTCGCCCAGGGCTCAGCTAAGGGCCACACCAGCTGCAAGGGAGGGGGAGTGGGCAGTGGCCCCATCCCTCTTGAAACAGCAAGCTATTTAATTTGGCTTAGCTGTATCACTTAACTACACCTTCATTTCAATATTTTAATGTTATTCCTCTAAGCATGTTTTTTGTCTAAACCCACGTGTTTAAGACTTTCAGTTTTATGACAAGAACATGGTAATATCACATTATGGAATTTAAAAACAAAAATGCACAAACTTCTGCAGATTAAAGCCAATTGTGAAATCTTCCAATAAAATGATCTTTGGCTTAAAATCTAGTAAGTGAATTACCTCAGTGCCAATGGGCTGCATCTGCCCAAAGACTACCGTACGCCTGAACTGACAAGGGAGTTCCAGTGTGGGACGTCAGAAGTGAGTTAACTCACTGTGACCTCTAATGACCATTGACATCTCTTACATCCATGTCTATTTTGTGTAAATGAAGAATGACTCAAATCCTCTGCTTCCTTTTTTTTTTTTTTTTTGTCTTTTCAAGTTGCTCAGATTCCCCTAAGAGCAAGCAGTAACCCTTATGGTTTGTGATACGATCTTTTTGTTTACACCTGAATGAAGACTGATGAGTAAAGTTCAGGTGTGAGTAAAGTGGTATGATGAGTAAAGAGATGCCTCAGCAGCATCCGACACTTCTCTGCCTTGGGCAGGAACCAGACCCCTCAAGTGATACTGGGATCCTGGCACTGCAAGAATGCTGCAGAAGGCTCACTAAAATTCTTACTTTAATGTTGTCTTTTGATTCGAATATTAAAAATAAAGAGTAGATTGTTATGATAAAACTATTAGACTGGCCTGGAAAATTGAGTTCATACTTTCAAGTATTTCTTAATGTTTGTTTAATGCTGACTGCGAGGGAGTTGGGGGGATTTCCATTAGTTTTAATCAAGGGGACTACATTTTAATTCCTAATACATATTTATAATGTCTTCAAAGGAGTTCTTTTTTTTTTTTTCTGTTGCTATAAGAGTCAGTCATATTTTGCTTCAAAAGATAAAGAATATTTTAGCTCAACTGTTTCATCTGTAATTCCTGATTCCCACTACATTGTAGTTGCTCATTGCAACTACAGGTTTTATACTTTGTGACAGAATTAGATCAGTAAAGCAGCAATCAATATGTGTTGCCCTTAACAAATTGCTACACTGGTGCTGGTTTAAGAAATCCTTTATATTGTGAAGAGCAACTTAGCACTTTTTATGAAATGTCTTATCCTGTAGATAGCTGCTCAGCAAAATTTATGAATGTATAGTTTTCTCACTTAGTATATTTACGAGATGCCTATAAACCCAAGCTTTATTTTGCACAAGGTTTTGTATTTATGGCCACTGTAGCAGCCATTTGGCTGCAGGAAAATGGTACCACTTGCTCGTGGGAGGTCAAGTTAGGACTGTTAGCCAGACATGAGACAGTTTGTCAGGACATTGAGGTAAGTGCGTTATTCTTGTGCAAAGCTGTTTTTTATGAGGTGAACCCAGCTATCTTATTGTCTTTCATACAATAACTCATCGGGTACTTCCTGCCTACCGAAAACTCTCTGAGAAATATTTTCTACCATGTCCTGAGGCAATGCAGTAAAAACAAAGGACTACTGATGGGATTTTTGAGAAACCAACTGCAAGTAAATTTCCTTTCTGATTTTATCTGGAAGAGGAGAACAGTTGGACTAGTCCTAATCCATCAGTTCTACCCACAATTTTCTGTGTGTTTATATTGCATCCATAGAAGTGGGAATATGTCTGTAGTGCACTTGGTAGCTGCAGAAGTGTGGGAGTTAGCTCTGTTCCCAGCAGCACCATAGCCATGTTCATGATGACAATCTGTGGGAGCTAATTTTATCCTTCTGAGAATGTTTAGCCACCTCTTGTAGGATTTCACAGGTATTTTAGCATGCTGCTTCCACTAATGTGGGCACCAGCATGTTACACTGCTCTGTGCCCCATGGTTCTGCTTTCCAACTGTTTCTGTCCTAGTTTCAGTGTTGCATTGCCCACAGTAGTATCCTTGTTCCATTCCTTTCAATTGAATTAGATCGAATCAAGGAACATTGTAAAAATGACTGTTAAATATACAGGTTTTAGCTTTCATTATAAAGCTTTTTTATGCACATAGCTCTTTGGAAATGCTTGTAAAATCTAACAGCCCCTCTTAATTGCAACCTTAAATAACTGATTAATTACAAAATGGCAGTGTGAGAGATGACAGTACTGATGGGGATTCCACTACCTTATATTTGCACACTTCTACAAAGTAATGACACTAGAGAGACTGAATCCATCATAAAAATGTTAATGGGTCCAGTGTCATTCCTTCAGCACAGAGGGTCACCACAAATGTAATTTATAGCAAGCTAGTCTTCCCTTTTATACAGGAACAGGACACTGACTCCTGTTTTCTAGTGATTTTGCTTCTGTAGAACAAACTCGCATTGAGCAAAGGAATTTAGGCTTGTAAAATATGTGATGTAACTTATACTCAGATAACAAGCTAAGTGTATCATCCCTGATATCAATGCTAAAAGCCATCAAGAGCAGGCTGAAAAAAAAGCACTTTGTGATTTGGAGTGAAGTTGTGATCTCCTGAAGCTTTCTGGCTCAATCACCCCATGGCAATACCACATGCCTTCTTGGTGGTGAAGCTGCCAGCGTGGGTGATGAAGCTGCCAGCGTGGGTGATGTAAGGAGCTGTGCTTGAGGGCTTACCTGCTGACTCTGCCAGGCAAGCTGCACAACTGTGCTGCTGGATTGAAAGCTACTTTCTTCCCTTTCTGCCTGTGAATTTTATGGCGCGTCTGCATTGCTGGTGCAGCTGCAATGGCTCTGTGATGCACCACTAGTTTTGAGTTAGCTCAAGGCTTGTGCTAGATTTGCATGGCAACATGGAGCTCAGCAATCTGCAGAAACCATGCAAGCAGCAGTGTGAATACATACATAGTTATAGCCTACACTGAACTCTGGGGTAGCCCCATGACTACCAGCACCTGCTATAGCTGGTGTTAAAGCTAGGCAGCGTGCATCTGCCCTGACGATGGTCTTGTATGAACCTATGCCTGATAAGGTATTGGAGTAGTCCAGCTTCTCACCTAATGCAGGTCTGATTGAAAACCCATTTTGTTAAAAAGAGTAGTGTCTATAAAGGCTGCTGCCTCCAAGAGGAGGAAAGGTGACTGCTTGAGAAGAACTTCTTAAGATGAGGAAGAAACTATATTCATTTGAGCTGAAACTAAAGTGCTAATACCTAATTGCTGAAGAAACCTAATCTGAATATTAACAGCGCCCTGTGCTTTTTTGCAAGGACAAACATTTCTTTCTTAGTCTCAACAAAGCAAGCTTCTAATGTGGGTCAAATGGAAATCCTGTTTATTAAAAAGCTGCTAAAGACAACTAGATTTTTAATTTCAGTGGAAGAGGCTTCTCTGTGACCCTCGAAGGCATGCTAGTGGACTCTTCCAGGATATGCCTCGGTAAACAACAAATGAATCACTGAGGTGCTCTAACAGGGATTGATGTGTCCACCCAATTAGAGGGATATAAAGAGTGCTCCCTTGAAATTCTGAGTTCATTTGGGTTGTTCAGCTATTTCCGCAATCTAGTGGGGAAGCATTGCTTCAGGGGTATTGTTGGCCTCAACAACTAGCTTGTGTGCACTGTCCTAGCTAACAAGTACAAATTTTGCACAAATATTTCTTGTATGAAGTAAAGTAGAAATGAAGTAAAAAAATAAATCAGAATATCAAAGTCAAATCTGTCACTGGTATCTGTTTAAGCTAAGAGCAAGATCTTGTCCAAACTTAACGCTGCTACAAACATGACTGATAGGACAATTTAAACACCTGTTTTCAGGGGCTTACTATTTCTCAATTTTACATGGGTTTAATTTGCTAATGCCAAAAAATACATTCAGTTTTGGAAGGTGAGAAGGTAGAATAGAAATGGAATGGATATGCATGGAAAATTCACTAAGTGTTTTGAGACTGTTTCATCTCTCTTTTGGAACAATATTTCTGTTTTCCATTTTAACATTTAACATGTAACATGCCCTGTTTCAGGAAGAACTTCCTCACCTCATCTTAAAAGAAAATTAAAAATCAGACATTTTCTCACTATACAGAATATTTCTATTCCCAGACAAATGGTGCAATTGTTTGCACAAAACAACACATAAAGTAGTCAAAAGAAGGACATCATGCAGGTAACAATAAAGCAAAGATCAGAGTATGTTTTGGTTTTCAACAAGCTGCTGCTTCAACAATCTTGGAGCACTTCATGACTTCAGAGGGTATCTTGCAGATATTATATAAAGATTCACTTGGACAAAGTGTGGTGGCAATTTGAATTCCCTGACCATGCTTCCAGGAAAACGGTATCATGTTATTATGTCTTAGATCTGGAATTTAATTTCCTAGACTAAAATGAAACCCCGACTTTTTTAGCAAATTCCTAGAACAAGCAAGAAATAATTACAAGCTAGCTGATTAAGATGCTCATCTGACTGTTACAGAGAATGCTTTAACCCCTCCCTTCTTGCTGCTCCTTTTATCCCTTCAGTGTGACTTGGGTCTTACTAGAAGATCGTAAGTTTGCTGTTGTTAGTAGCTATTTGAATTTGACTACTATTATTTGCTTGGGTTATATGGTGTTTTGAAGCCTTTGTTCATCATATGTGAAGGACCTTACAACAAAGGGCTCATGGTGCTCTGAAACACATCATTATTATGTAAAAGATATTGCTGTTCTCTAAGTTTTATAAAAACTGAAAACATACTGTTATAGTTCTCACTGAGTAGCTTAAGAAACAAATTTAGATGCCTGAATTAGAAACTTTGGTATCTACCATTGGTGGAGAAAGTCAAGCTCCTCAGTGCTCCTAACTATCCACTGAAGTTAATCAGCTGACCATATGTGGACATGGTTATCATACTTCAGATACAACAGAGATGAAAACAATCTGAGAACTTCTTTGAAGCAAAGTAAAGATGAGAAGTGTGAGCTAGAAACAGGTTCTGTAAGGTACTGCCTTTCCTCTTTGTATGGCCAGAATCCTAATATACCATGTGTTCAGCGAAGCCATGCATGATATTTCAAAAAGTTGTAGGCATTGAAGATGGATGTAAGCTAAATTTACTGGAGCCAGTACCTTCAAGCTCAGGTCTGTGCTCTCTTTTTAGCCAGGGAACCTTCCTACCTTGTCTTTTGCCGATTCCTGATTTTTCATACCCAACAACACTTTATGTTATCAGTATATTGCCTGTGTTGGGGAGGATTCGATATCTTATTTCCAGTGTTTACATAATCAAGCCACTGACCCACTGTGGAAATTCAGTAGCAGGCAGCTATGGTACAGAATGTATGTGGCTTATGTCACTGGCCTTCATGTCTATAAACTTAAAAGCTGCTGCCTGGATGTGACTCTGCTTGCCAAATCTGCCTGCTTGCCAAGTCCTTGAGGATCTAAAAGAATTGATGCGTTTTCTTAAAGGTAAGGCTTTTTTTTTTTTTTTTTTTCTTTTGGTGAAGTTTTCCCATTAGAGTAAGAAAAAAAAAAAAAAGCAGCACAGTAAAAACTTTCTGGAATAACTTAAAAAACCATCCCACTACAGTAGTGAGTGAGACCTCTATATTTAAAATAACCTTAATAGAATTAAATAGTAGAGTGAATGGAAAATCAGATGAACCCTGTGCTTGTATTTAATCCATTGCTGTCTGTCACTATGTGTGTTTTTTTCAGTACAGCAGGCTGTTTCATCTCTGTTCCTCTTGGGCAACTGCTTCGGGGCTGGACCAACATGACGGACAATTCTTCATTAACTCAGATAATGGAAAAGGAAAAAACATATATGAGGAAGGCTTGGTAGAGAGAAGTTCAATTGTACAAAACTTCTTGATTTTAAGTCCTGTTCAGTGCCAGACTTAATCTGGCTGCCTCCAAGCCCTCCTGAACCTGACCCAACCTTTGTCAGCCCTTTGGGAGGCAGCATGCAGGTGCAGATACTTGCTTTTGCTTGCTATGGAGATTAGAACAAAGACCAAAATCTGATTGTATCAATTCAGGATTTCCTTGCTGCCTCTTTCCTCTTTTACATTCCTACACCCTGAGCCCCTCCATCCCAAAAACTCCAAACCAAAATAAGGTAGCAAAGATCGTTTCCAGGCAGGAGCTCTCAACCCAGTGTGTAATCACTTCCAGTTTACAACTGGGTGATTTCCTCCTGTCTGGCACTTCTGTGTTCCTGCTCTGGGTATGTTTCCCTTGCAGTTTGTCACAATTGTCCTATCCCTTATCACAGGAACAGCCTCTATCAAAGATGTTGATTTAATGTGCAAAGCCTTCTCTAGTTGATTATTAGCACAGACATCTCTGCCATTAGGAATCCCTCATGCAGTTTCCTCATCCTTCTCTCGAATTATTTATGTCTTTGGATCTCAGGCCTTTTTTTCTGCAGTCATCTCCCATCCCACTTCTACTTCTTGGGCTCTCATGTAGTGCGAGATAGTCCCAGGCCCCTGCCTGACCATAGGCTCCCCTATGAACTCAGCTCTTCTCCTTTGTCCCCTCTCCCTGAGTTTGCTCCTAACTGGGTGCAGCTTAGCTGTGAACCTAGCTAGTGCTGCCAGTGCTCATGGGAAATGTACTTCCAATAGACACAGCAAAATTTTCCAGAACCTTACACCAGCGCACTGGATAGCTTGTTCTGGTAGGTGATCTGCCCCATAGTCTGCCAGCTAGCAGTGAGTCTTTTGAGTACTTGTAGTATCTACAAAAATACTAGCCCTTCTTTACTTTGGGTTTATTTGAAATTCTTGCTTGCGTGTCCTGAATTTTATTGCATCAGTTTTTCCATTAAGGGCTGTAGGAATGAATGGACCCCAGCAGGCACACACTAAGTGCCGTAACAAGTGCAGCAGATCCTGAGCACGGAGCTCCATTTATTCACTGACCATTAGCCACTTCTTCAGTTGCACCGAGTTGAAATTCTCTCATGGGTTAGGAAACTCTTTGAGATAGTTCACCCCCCTGCCCCAGACAGCTGAGTGTTTTGCAAAAAAGTACCTTAAAGCAGAAGTCTCACTCTTTGGATTACCTCCATTGCTGGAGAAAATAATTGATTAATAATTGATTTTAACTGGTAAACTCATTTAACTGCTTAGAAAATTTCCTATGTGCTTGGTATGTTGGAAGTAGTCACTAATTGAGGTATGTAAAATGGCAAGAACTTAAATAACAAGTTTCACAGGCCTATGGGGAGATCTGAATTTGCTCCATTCTGCTCTGCTGCATGAAGCTCTGAAGTTTTTACCTTGCCAATACAGTTGAAAACATAGAAAGTGTATTAGACCAGTTATCTCTTGTCAGCTTCTAGATCTGTAACCAACTTTTCCCACTGTCATTTCTTAGGACATTTTTCAGTCTTAACATTTTCAGCTATCACTTTTGTTTCTTGTCTTTTGGGATACATTCTTAGAAATGGATGACTTCACCCATATTAGGAACTCCTAATTCTTTCTCTTTCCCATTCCTGGATCACCTCACTGCTGCTGCTGTCAAAGTTGAGTAATCATGAGTTTTCCTGCAGTCACTTCAGACCACTCACTGTAAACAGCTTCTATTTGCACTCATCTGATTCTTCAAGGACTTCCTATTATAATCTGTCAGTGCACACAAGGAAAAGAATAAAAACAATGTATCTGTCTGAATAAGGTTCTTTTTTTGTCATGATAGCAGGGCTGATTCATCCAAAATAACACTAGTTAACTATTGTCCACATTGCTGTTGTAAATGTTTGTTTGTTTGTATGTGGTTTTTAAATTTTGTCTTTATTGAAGACACAATAAAGCTGAATCACTTAAAATTGCAAACTTCTTTTAAAGTATGTCACAGCTACTGATGAGAGCTGGGATCTTCTCTGGGATGATCTTCCATGCTGCCCCTCTCGACTAATTCTCTATCTGAGTGCTAGTTAATGGTCACAGGTCATGTGCTGCTGTTTATATTTGAGTCTTCATTAACCATCTATGTAAGCTTCATTGATCGGAGGATGACAGTTGCTTGCTTGAGAAGCTCTGAAAAGTGTATCAAATAATGTCATGGCACTGATGTTCTTGCATGTAAAACACCTTTCTCCTAGTGCAGGTGGACTAGAATAAGTAACTACATTTCTTACAACAAGTGCAGGATGGAAGTCATAAGGTTGGCTCTGTGTGTGAGGTGTTACTTTCTTTCTCTTTCAGATTGTTGTGCTGGGTCTCTTGTTGCTACAGTTTCATTACTGGAAGAAAGCACTGCTTATGCTGAATGCACCAAAATGCGTAATTCAGATGGGCAGGAGGCCTTCTTCAAGTTATGCCAGGGATCAGAGTGTAAAATTTAAGGAGTTAATTTAATGAAGAAGGGAGGAAATGTAATACTGGATCTGACATTTTTATTGTGTACAGTGGAGTAAACACTGTAACTGGTTTTAATAGTAAGATTGGTGGCTCTACAATAGAGTATTTATTTTAAGTTCTCTTGAACTTTGAGGATTTCTTTTTCTAATTATATTTTATATTTCAGAAATTAATATTTTGGAAGTGTTGAGTTTTGAGGTTGCTCACATTTTTTTACTTATTCCCTATTGTTTGTCTTTGGACTACTTTTCTGGCATTGGAATCCAATTCAGTAAGGTGATTTCCATCTCTCCTGCAGGAAGAAGGAACAATGGCACGCCCTTCTCTTAGCATGCCTGGGGCAAACCCACAGCAAATTGGTTTCCAGCTTTGTACTTCGCTCTTACAGGGTTCATCACTAGTATTGAAATGGCCATAATCATTTGGTGTTCCTGTCTTTATCCCTTTGCAATGGCCATCATGCAGGAAGGAAATTTAGCTTTGTCTGGAATTGTGGCTTGTTTTCTGTCATATGGGGCCACTTTGTTTCAAAGTCTTTTCAAGTCAATAGAGCAAGCTAAATCCTGATGAGGTAGGGACAATTTTTTATAATGATTAGTTGTTGATTTCACAAAATGGACACAGTTTAAAGAAGAGGCAGTCCTGGTCCCACAGGTCATCCATTCTTATGGAATCTGATGTTAAAATTGAGGTGTGAACCAGCTTGTGTTTAGGTCTGGAAGCAACAGAGTACATGCATGCCCTCTGAATCCTATTTGCTCCTTGCTTAGGCTTGTACCAGACGTTTCACAATACGCTGCTCTGCAGGTGGAATCTCATATGTTGAAACATCAAATATGGATGATTTCCTACTCTTTTTACTTTTGGCCTGAGAACTGTTAACTTGCAGGGTTAACAAGCATTTCTGTTCAGCCTTTATGAAGCGTTTCTTGGTTCTTGCTGAAATTCTAGTGCTGCCTGTGTGTCTGTACAGAGGACTTGTTTGGAGCATCCTGTTCGTTTCTTCTGTTAATTCTTTCAGAATTGCCTGCAATCATCCCAGATGTATAGATACTGAGGACTCTAGCAGAGCAATGTGATAACCTCAGACGTTTAAATGACTTCTACTGCAGTACTTCAAAGATAGTACACCACCAGGGTTAATGATGACCTGGTGATCTCCCAGGTGTTAGATAAAAAAAATAATAATAATTTGCTTTAAAAAACTTATTACACATGAAATATCAACTATCAAGTGATTTTAATTAGAAGGGGCTAGATTAAAACCCCATAAATTCCTTACTATTAATTTTTCTGTCTCTCACTACATAGCATGAACCTTATCAACTCTATACTTCCACTTTTCAGCTAGCTTGTGTCTATATTCAGCTCTATATTTGCAAACTTGTGAACTTACAGTAGTTTCACTTCCTGCACAATTTCTGTTGTCCCAGGCTGGTGTGTGGTACATTCGCCTGCTCAGCTGACGTCATGTTGTGAAACTTTCCTCTTTCAGAAGCTGTGCCTGGGGGAGTGGGAAAGATATGTCCTAATGCCATGAAGGGGGGGTGGAACCCACCCGCATCTCTAAAATGGTCATTTCTTAGAACCTGAGTGGTTATCTTCTCCTCTGAAAAAGGTGGAACCTGGGCTGTATTTGTATTCTTTTTTCACTTATTTCTTAATGGAAAACTGTTGACTAATGACACTTGCTGAAGGAGTAACTTTGCATATGTGCTACCTTTGCTGTACCCTTTCCAGACAGGAAAAAAATTGTCCCAACATTAACTGCATGTTTCTGTGAGCCTTAGCAGTTCTGATCTGACAGAAAGATGGGGTCTGGAAAAACAATTCTCTGCAGTATTTACTTGAGCCTTCCTTCTGTCCACACAAACCAAAATTAGCAATGTCAGTATAGACATTGGGTAGTTATACCACCCATGGATTTATGAGCTTGCATAAACATCTTGTTATTAAAATGTTAAATATTTGCACTGAGATTCTACAGCCTTCTGGACTCTTGTGAGATTATTTCTCATCACTGAGGTTGGGATTCTTAAATTCAGAATATTCTAAGGTTGACTTTTTAACCTAAAACTGCTTCAGTGCTTTTCTAATCAATTGTTACAGATTAATTTATGCAATGTCAGGATTTAAGTGTTGCTTAATCCTTCTATAGTCCTAGAAAAGATGACCATTTGAGTAAGATTATGTAGCTTTGAAAAAAAGCAGTTTAAAATAGGACATTGAAGCAAAAATAAGTAGAGCTCAGGGGGCTGACTTTTGCTGATATCTCCACATTTGGATTCTGCAATAACAGGGCATATTTCTGTGTAGAGCCCATAGGAAATCAAGACTTGTGCTGATTGTTCCTCTGAAGGACCAAGTATAAATTCCCCTAAGTGAGACTCCTATTGTTTTTGTTGAGACTTAATTCTGTTTAGCTGTATATACATGTAACAAAACATGCCCTTGGCTTGCCAAACATTATCCCCTTGGCAATCACATGGCAAACACTGTGCTGAAGATTAAAAGAGTCTGTGCTTTAAACAACACATTTCCATGCTTGATGCAATATTTCCCTTTTAATTATGTAGAGAACCGGCACTGTTAAGTGGAGACAAAAAAAAAAATGTTGTGAAAATGTGCAGATTTTCTGAGTAGAAGTGTTTTTTCAAAACAGTAGTGGAGTAGAAATGGTGGGTGGTGGGAGATAATAAACAACCACGCATACCTGATGGAAGGACTGGCTCCCAGGTGGACCTGGAGGAGCTGCAGACTCCAAACATCACTCACTGAGAAACACAATGCCAGTTATCTTTTTAAAGCAATGGACCCAGTCAGTGTGGAGAGGGAAATTGTGTGATGAGTCAATTTGTGCCAGGGAGGCAAACTATAGTTCCAGTTGTCTGCAGTGGGTCTTTTAATTTTAATATTTTTAGCATAATTTGAATTCATACAAAGAGCAAGCTAACCCTATCTTTTTCCTCTCTTAGAAGTTTGGAGGGAGGTAAAAGAAGGATTAAGTAATGACTCAGTAATTTTATAGTGAACATGGATGTTGGCTCTCTGTTGCTGTAGCTACATCATCAATCTCAACATACAGTAGCTATGGGAACAGAACCATTGGACCTTGCAAAAGAAATGCAAACATTTCACTGCTGGTTTACCATTTGTCAGAGTCCTTTTGTCAGAAGTCTGAACATAATTTCCATTCTTGTCTTGGCTTGTTCAAGCCTAAAACTCTTCACTGTGACATCTCCTTCCTATAGAGTCAGTGTCAAGGCAAATAGGTCTCTTTTCTCCATATTCTTACAGGTCTTTGTATGAAATTCTCCTTTTTTTTGATGTTTTATTGGGGTTTCTTCCTCCTTGACTGAGCAAGGACACCAAGTAAAACATAGCTGCACACAACGGGAAAAGAAATGGGCACGGAATAGCCTCTCTAGCAGCACAAATACTTCACTGCTTAGGAAACACTTGTGGTTGGGCAGTTTAGTCACAGAATCAGGTGGTGAGCACAAATGCTATGTTTATCTTGTATCTTAGGGAATATGGTGGTGGTGAGCAATTTAAAAACAAAGGATAGAATAGCTTATTAAAATAAGTAGCAACAATAAACTTACTGTGTTTCAGCAAATGTAGCAATCAGCTGCAAGGCATAAGGTGCATTAAGCAGCTAATCCAAGAAGAAGCTTTGTAGACAGGGAGTGCTCATACTTATTAAAGCCTATATATGTGTGTACATATACTTGTATATATGTATGCAAACTGTTAAAAAGAATGTAATTTAAATACAGATATAAATGAAAGTTGCAATTTATTGCTCCTTTCTGCACATCATTCTGATATACGCTGCAAGATTCTTGTCCTTTCCTGGCTGAAGAACTGACAAAATTAAGTATATGTATATTATGCTACTTGAGCACTATTAAACATTGGGTCCTTTGGGGAGGAACAGGAATACCATAAATATTGCTCTTTCAGAAAGCTACAGGGAAAGAAACAGGGCAGTTGAAATAAGATACTTATGCTGATGAAATTAATGTTCACAGTATGACTGTCAGAATTTGGCTTAATACATTATAAGCAATTTTCCAAAAAAGAAATGGTATATTCAAGATAAAGGCAGCCACAGTGTCCTGGTTTCTGAGAGCAGAGTATAGCTGAGTTTGAATCTCAAGAACTCGATCTGGGCTTGCAATTTTTGTCTTCAGATCAAACCAGTAACATCCTACTTCCTAGGAGATGAACTAAAATAAATCGTCCGTGAAGCCTGATTCTGTTTCTCGCTTCTGTCTGTTCTACAGCAAGTAAGATTTCTTATTAAAATCACCATGGATACATGATCCTTATAATCCTGTGAGTCTTTTTCTGATTGTCTGCTTAGCTGCAGAAAGTTAACTAATGCTGTGCCTAAGAGAAGTGAGCTGCTGCCCCATTTCCAAAACCCCAAATCAAAGCAGCTCACTTTGGAATCAACTGCAGGCATTTTGACCCAGTTCCGACATGGCAGGTGCAGTCAACAGTGCTTCACGTCCATCCCAGTGGGATCCAGGGTGTGTGCTCTGTGCTGTGTGGAATTTTGCAGTAGCAGAGGTATAAAACATGGTGCGGGAAGTTGCTTAGGCATCTTTGGAAATACTGGAGTAGCAGTTCAGAATCAACTGCCCTGACACGGAGCTCTTTTGCAGAGGCCTATGGATGCTTCAGGAAAAAAAAAGGCCTTTATTCAGCAACCAGTATAATTGCTATGGACCATTTGATTATTGCTGGTAAACTGGTAAAATTAGTACTCTGATTTGTATCAGCATGTTACTGCTGTGAAAATATGAATACGTAGTCTCTGATTTTCTACCCTGTTGCTTATAGACATGAATTCAACTCCCTTACAACTTGGTGACATAAAGTGCATTGGGCAATGCAGACGTCATGGAGAGCATCTCCTGGGCTGTCCTGGCAATGGACAGAGAGGAAGGACAAGGATTGAGGATCTTGATTTAAGTAACGAGAGCATTGTTTGGTACATCACCATGTTGCCATCATTACCTTTTACTGATATGGGCTTTCAGGAAAAGACAGCACAAATGACTTACTCTGTATGTGTCTTTTCTGGGTTCTTCCTTAGCAGCACAGATGCAGTGTCATTATGTGCTTCTCAGTGGAAGTGGCTGCATCAAAAATTACTTCTGCCACTGTTTAATGTACTGCAACAAATGCTGCGTAGAACTGTAAATCAAGACATTTGTTCTTCATTTTTAGCAATGCCCTTTCCCTGAACTCATTTAATGAGAGAAAGTTGTAAGATGCTTGTATGTTATCCAGCTGGACTGAGTGCATGAATCTTGAACTGTAACTCTTACTACATTCTCATTTTAAAGTCTCCTGTGTCAATAGATAGTGGCAGCTATACTCTTAAGCAGCCAAGTTTCACATGGTACTGCTGCAATGTTGTAAGCAGTAGACAGGAAAATGCCTGAGATGGGCAGACGTGGGGAATTCCTTTGTTACTGAAGCCCTTTACTGCTGTGTTTCATAAAAGTGAAGGGGCACTGTAAGTGAAGGGGAAGGGTAATTTATGAAAATTAGTGTATGAACCAAAATGTGATATATGGCAGAAGCTGACAGTGCAGAACAGAAAACTGTGTCATTTATTATCACTGTTTGTCACAGAAAACATGCCCAGAAACTATTTCCAGTGTATAAATGCAGTTTATATAGTTATAGCAATATAACCATTTATAAGAGTACTTACAGAGGCATGGATTACTGCCTCTAATTCAGATATCTGTTAAAATAAAATTTAAAAAAAAATGCTGTTGAGTAACCAAACTATTTTCTATCTGCTTTAGATTAAACTCAAGCTGATAATGTTTTTAACCCATATAAGAATTTTTATGCCCCCTTTCTAACGAATGTTGTGGCAAATGTAGATGGCTCGGGTTCCTCACAGTAATGGTCAGTTATGCATCTCAACTCAACTGCACCGAATAGCTGCTTATCAAGAGTGAGTTAAGTACTTTTTTTTGTGTGTGTGTACACTTTGATGTTAAATTTCATTTAATGTCTTGCTGACCCTAGTGGTGTGCATTCCACTGTGCCAGTGCCTCTGTGACACCAGGCACGTGGGGCAAGCCAGGCTTGTGTCCAAACAGATGGAGAGCTCCAGTGCTGGAATTGCTACTAATCGTTTGACAGAGCTGTTGTTGTTTACTGTTTTGTTTTGGTGTTTTGCTAATGCTGCACCTTTCTGATCTAGTCCAGGACAGCATCATACACCTGTGTAGGACAGCTAGTGTAATGGGACATTATCTCACTTAAAGCTGTGGATGGGAAGTACTTTTTGTTTGCAAGGACCCCATGGAAAAGAAGGTGACGTCGGTCTTGTGGCAGCATATTCTTGCTGGTTTTGAACATGAGAAGGATATATTTCCTATATATCCTTTCATCTAGTTTTCTATTCTCACTTCTGTTCTTCTCTTCTTCCTCTCAAGTGTAAAAGTGAATCTGTGTTTCCATCTAGTAACTCCAGCTTCTTTCCTGGAGTCTTTTGCTTCATGCCAGTGCAGAGGAAATCAGGAAGATCGTGCTAACTGGTGCCAGGAAGAGGAGAACAGGGAACTTCCCATGCTGACCGTTCATAGGATGGCTTGGAGCTGAGGTGCTGTGTCATGGCAGTAGTGAGCTAAGCAGCAATATGGACCGCACTGACCCTGTATATAAGTTGCTTCGGTTTCTTGGCTAGAAAAAAGGATGCCTGCCTCCTCTGTGTGACACTCCATGCTACCCTGAATGCTAGGATAATTTACTGGATATTCCTTCAGTGAGGAACATGGTAAAAAACGGAGGAAAGACAGTGGAAAGGAGGTGATCTGCCATACTCCAGTAACCGCTGTAGAAGCAGATAAGAGACATCCTTTCTTTAGAAATGTTCTGAAGGAAAAGGGTTCCCCTTTCGTCCTTTCCCCTTCTCTTGCAAAGTCTGTTGGCTATAAAAGCAGTTTCGTTCTTTAATATTTACACAGACTGACCTCAGAAATAATCAGTGGCATCCTAAAATGACTGCTAATCCTGGAAGCTACAAAGATGTCTACCATTTGTCAGATACACAACATTTCAATAATCATAAAAGCACAAGGACCAATTTAGTAAGCTTTTCCTGGCATTGCTTGCTACATGTTTGCTGTTAGACCATACTTAGTATGGATAATGGCAGTGAGTAACTTAATTTTTTGAATTACAGTAATTCCTTACACTTCAGTAGCTCATGTCCAGGCTAGTGGTCTTAGTCTGAATCTGTGTTTTAACTTTCCTTGGTACCTTCAACTTCCAGATTCTACACATGAGCTTTTCTTGGCAGCTATGATTGTAATATTCAGATTTGTTCCCTAATGCCTTAATATTTTTGGGATCTAAAACACTGCTGTAGAAAAGAATTAAAGCCTAGAATGAAAGAACTATTTAAAATTGCTTATGCCCCTTTTCCATGGAATGTACTAGCAAGTATAGGTATATATAGTATGTAATAGCAGATTCCCAGGTCTGCGTTACACTGTGACCCAATGATGCTGAATAGTTATTTACATCTGAGATGCAAAGTCCTGTAGCTTCTCAGGGGGAAAAAAAAAAATAATCTGTAGGATTGCTAGTTTGTTGGGGTTTTTTCCTTTCTTTTTTTTCTTTTTGCCTTTTTGTATTTAAAGTAGAATTGAAACTTTACCTCTTGGTGTGATTTAGATGGACAGGAATAGTAAATCCCATGAATCTATTGTACCAAATTTATCTGATCAGAGAGTGAGTCTTATTAGTGCTACAGAGACTTCCCAGTAATATTATGCTCTAAAACCAAAAGTACAGCTTGGATATGTTCATATAGTAATTGTATAGAAGTGTCTTCATTTAGGTAACATCTTTCAGGCTCTGCCTGGTTGTTCAGCCCACAGTACCTATAAATCTGCATAGTGCCCTTGATTGCTGGTGGTCTCTCATATCTTTGCAAGATCAGCAATGGAGCATGGATCCTTTCAGAGCTTCAAGATTGCTGATTTTTCCAGGTGGGGTGTTAAATGGAAAAAATAAACAGCTCTGTAATGCATTCCTATTCTCTGTGGATAACCATTGTTTGAAAATAAGCACGGATCTACAGGCTTAATGAAGTCTCCATATCTTAATGGGAAATTAGATTGACATTTACTCTCTTTTTTTTTTTTTTCTTTTTTTTTTTTCTTTTTTTTTTTTCTTTTCAGTACCAAATAGGGGGAAATAACACCTTTTCCTCATTTTCCTATTACTTTAACAGACTCCAGGCTTTGTTTCTAGGTAAATTTAATTGTAGTAATGGTCTAAAGTCTCTCTTTAACAGAAGAATATGTACATGCACAAAGTTGCTCTGGTGTTGCTCTCTTCTCCTGTTTATTGATTAACAGAACCGTCAGCTACTTGATAGTGTCACATGAGGGAAGGCAGAGCTTTGTATTTTCTCAGCCATTACTCCAAGGTAGAGTTAAAGAGTGCTAATGGAAAGTCGGGCTTTTAATTTCATTCTGCTTTAGTCAAATATTTAATGAATTGTAACATGTTTTTGCAGCTGAACATTAAGACTTTTGTTCAGGGTGCTTAATGATGTGTACTGAATCTTCATAAGCCCAGTGGTGCATTCTGCTCCACAGCATCGTGCTGAGGTTCTAGTCAAGGGGAGGCTGTAAATTTTAGCAAAAAAAGAAAACATTTGGGAAATGTTATTGTACCTTGCAGATGTAAAGAATATGCTTTCAATAACCTTCTAAACACTGGTTTAAAGCCATTAAAACAATCCGAGGAGGGTGATGCTCAGTTGAGAAGAGAGTTAAGGGTGATGCTCAGTTGAAAAGAGAGTTAATCAACCTATATAGACAGGTGGTCATGTACAACTGTAATACTTCTTTCCTCTGGCTCCTAGCTTGCAGGTACTCATATCCATCCTGGTTTATCATTGATACTAATAATTTCCAGCTGCTGCTTGCTAGTATGAGCATATTCCTGGTAACCAAGGATGATATTTGAGTAACAGTTGGGCTGCATGTGAAACACTTGGTTTTTGAAAACAAATTGTTGAAGGTGAGGTTCAACAATACCAACTGGCTTCAGCGCCTGTAGTTCAGTATTCTTTGATCCAGCTTCTAACTTCATAGGGCAGAAAGACAGAAGTCTTTCTGTCTCTTTTTTCCTTGTTTTTGATCGAAAGAGAATTATACCAGCAAATGTACAAATGCTAGAGATGTGATCAAAAATCCCAGTTAAATTTCACTCCCCAAAATATATATCTTAGTATTTAAATACTATTTTTAAAGTACTGAATTATAGATGGTTAGTGCAGACTAACTTTTGTTTAACATGCCTACGCATTACTTTGTAATTCTTTGAGTGAAACTGCAAAATTTCTTCTTAATGATGATAACATTTTGTAAAGACTTGAGATCTTGATTTGTATTGTTATCTGCAGTTATCTTTGAGGAAAAGATCATAATGAAAATTTCTCAAGAGCATTTACTGAATTATGAAAATGTAACTTACAAAAATAAAATTTGGAGCTTAAAAATAAAGAGAGGAAGATCCAACCTCTTCAGGAATACTGAAATTATGCATTGATTTGTATCTGAGTTACTTGATATAGCAGATACTATCACCACATTACAATGAAGAAGTTTTAGAACTGCTTTTATTTTAATTTAGCCTGGTAAAATTAAGAGGAAAAAAGATGGTCAAAAATATCCAGCCAAAACAGGCATCCAGTTTCAAATTGCCATGTTTTCATTTGTGGATTAATTCTATGCTATAAATAACATCATTAAAATAAAATGATTGTTATAGTGCTCCAGCTGGAAAGCTACTCAGAGCACCAAAAATATCACTTAAGTGCAAATGAGCAAAGGAATTTATGTCAAAACATTCCAACAGCTCAGTAGATGGAGAGCTAATAGAGTAGATCATCTTGCACTGATGATGCACTGTAGCTGGCTGGTAGACAACAGAATTGATCTCAGCTTTTTCATTTTAAAGTTAGTCTAATTTTTTTAGGACAATTTTGGATTCTCCATGTAGGTTTGAAATAGAATCATTGCTGGGAGTCCCTCTTTTCTCTACCTGTACTGATTTTGGCGGACTCCCATGTCTGCACTCCTGACATAGCAGTTACCAGAGACTCAGTTCTCTTAATTTCCATCCACAACTGTCTTTTCTGTGGCCTTGTGGTATAGTTCTCTATCAGGTTTATTTGAAGTGATTCAAAATATCTTGACTCCTGAACATGTGAGGTTAACTTGTCAGAACAAAGCATACTAAGGAAAATCACACATATTTAAAATCAGCGTAAAGAACTCATGTTTCTTGAATGTATCTGAATAACAGGCTAAAAGGTACAAGTGACTGAAATAAAATGACTTTTTTTTTTCTTTTATGAATAATTCACTCTCCTTGCAAACATGCACTGCTCCCAGACTTAAGCATTTAAAATTAATGATGTCACAAGCAACCATGAGGCAAAGAAAATACCTACTGTCTTTAGGACCCTTGGAGGACTTTTCTTGCTAAAATGAAGATTAAAAATGAAAGCTTAGATTATTTTTGTAATAAATAATAATAGTGATGCTTTTAAAAAAATTCCAAACTCTTTGAGGCTATGGTAAAATTATGAGTAACAATTTAGAAATATAATTCATATATAGTTCACAGAGCTCATAGAAACTTAGTTAATTTCATACTGAGTGTCATATAGTTATAATGCCCTATTATTTCATTATTTTAACCTCACTTATTTCTCAGGCTAGGATCTTTAACATTTTTTGGCACACATAACATTTTTCCTGATTAGTCTCTGACACATATGGGATTGAAAGTAGTTTTATTTTTAGTTTAAAAGAAAATCTTTGTTAATCTTTGTTTCTTCCTCTGTAACAGTTATTTGAACTTTTTACATGGAAATTATGCTTATTTTTTAAATTAATAAAAAATCATTTTAAATTAAATTTATTTTCTAATCAGTGATTAGAAAATAGGTTTTGAACCTTCTCAACAGACACTGAAATGACACTCAAAAGCCTCCTTTTTATGTAATTGCCATGATGTAACCTGCATGGAAGCAGAAGTCCCTGCATCAACATGTGTATGTCCATCTATTCATGATGAAAAAACAATTGCATCAAAATGTACATTAAAAATTACTTCAAAGTCAACAGGTACCAAGTTAGAGAGGTTCACAAATTCTGTCTGTGACTTTGAGCCTGCGGTGCAGCCCTTTGTAGCCGCTTGCCCCTCAGTGCAGGTGCTGAGAACTGAGGCCTACATGGACATTTTTCATTCCCCTGATATTATTTACCTGGCCACACTGGTGCTGCTCATCTTAATTTACTTACCAAGGCTTCTGAAACTCTAGAATACAGACTAGTTTGCGTAGACAGAGTGAAAATTAAACTACTGAGGGGAATTTACCTACTCAGCCTTCAAATCCTTTATTCCTGACATTCTTTGCAGACGATCCTTCCGCATCCTGCTCTATTGAGCACCATCGCCAGCAGCGCCACGTTGCCACTTAATCGCACCTCAAAAGAAGACACTTCTAAATTTTCTGGACTTTGATGACAGTAATAATGTAGCTCAGATCTGTAGGTAGGAAAGGCAGCTTCTGCAGTACGTGACAAATATAACTCTGAGCTTTCAAACTTGTGTAATCTTTAAAAAGGTCTTGGATGGTTAATGAACCAGTTTAGCACTTCCTCTTGCATCTGTTCAAATTTCAATAATTACTCCTAAAAGGCATGTTCTTTTAACAAAGGCATGTCTAATTAATAAACAGAATAAACATAGCACTGACCATGGATGCATCAGTCCAACACCTGAAAACCTAATGAAAGCAGGTTAAAGGGGATTTATTGTAGTTTTCCAAGCATTCACAATGTTCTTTTTAAGCAAGATTACTCTGTTTTCTTACATCTGTCTTTAATAAAGCCTTAAAATGGCTGCCAAGCAGTAGCTTCATCTCTATCCAGCTGGATGCACCTGAGCTTTCTTAGACTGAGAAAAAATTCTTCTCCTCACGTGAACCGAAACTGAATGAAATGTGCGTATTTGGAACCATAAATCAAAATGTCCATGTACAGATGTTCTCAAGCCTAGAGGCATAAATGCGAAGGAGCTTGGTTCCAGAAAGAGAGTTCAGCAATACCTGAAAATGCACAGAGATGCTTTACAGCTCTATATTTCCCATAATAGCACAGTACTGTAAAATCTAGATGAGTGACTTGTTCACTATGCTATTGTAATATGTGCAATATAATGGTAAGCTTCAGAGACAGTATTTCAGTACAGTGCCAATATTCAGAAAAGCAGCCTTCTTCACCAGAATTTTGGGATGAAGTTATATGGAACAACCTTGCTTTTTAAAACAAGGAAAAATACATCCAACCCTTTATAGAACCTGTTGGCATCAGGCAGAGTCTTTCTGGGGATGAAAAGTGATACGCCATTTTGCAAACGGAGAAGTTGGGCTGCATATGAAGTGGCCTTCCACACAAGAGCAGCTCGAAGAGACTGAGTAGGTTTTGGGCTCTCGCCTCCTCTGACCCCAGACAGCTATGGACCCCTGAAAACAGGGAGAGAGAGAGATTCTCAAGATTTTGTACTTCACTGCATTTTTTTATTGCAGTAATTTTTGTCTAGGTTTGGGCTTTGGAAGGGAAGATCTTGTCTTTCATTTTTAGCATGGCATGCGTCATACTATGACAGCTCCCAGAATCTAAAACCAAAGGATGTTGTCTTGTTGCTCTATGATGGCAATTTTACCTTGAGAAGATGCCTCCTTCTCCAAATGGGCATGTTGTGGTTTTAGGGATAGGAGATTTGTTCATTAGACTTGCAGAAAGATGTAAAGCTGGGGCAGGCTTCACATGAGAAGCTAAGTGTGAATGGCAGGGTATGACAAAATGTAATGGTGTGGTGGTACTTTTGCATTATTTATCTAAGTTGTCCTGAATAAAGACAATAATTCCTTCTGTGTTTGATTTCTATGTTTGCTTTAAGTGGCTCATATCAGATTCTGTCAGGAGAAGTATGTGACATGAGAGGCATTTGCAGTGACTGGTAACTAGCATAGAAGGACCTCTTTTTTTAGTGCCATATATTCACACAGCATAAACTTTTAAAATAAACCTTTTCTTAATCATTCCCTTGCAAAAGCTAATAAATTCTTAAATCAAAGAGTTGCCCTTTTATAGTGAAGAATTGATGAGCTGAAAGTAGGCAGTGAAATTGGCCATTTATGGAAAAAAGTGTTTTATTCTGTTTAATGTATAATTCACAGAATAAGCTTAAGTGTGGTATTGCTTACTGGTTACCTGGGATTAAAAATAGAAGAAATACAAGAGAGTAAGAGATTGTGGTAGGTAAGAGGCTTAAATGAAGATCTGGGGTTGAAAATACTCTTAAAATAGTTATATGTTTCTTGAGACATAGTTTTTGATACTGGCTCACTTGGCATTTTCTGAAATAGCATGAGACCTTTGAAAGTAATATTTCCAAATATGGCTATGAGACTTCTATGCACTTGAATCATATTTAGACCCGACCTCCTAGTTTGTGATGTGTGAATTTAGTGCTCAACTTGTGCATGTAGGGGATTACCCAGAAAACTGCAGTGAGCAGGACTGTGTACATGATTTCTGCAGAGCTGAATGCCTCTTGGCTTGTTGCAGCCAACATCTTGAAATTTATGAAGCGCAGCTCCCTCTCCCCACCCCCAGGCAAAGGAATTGCCAAACCCTAGGAGCCAGAGCTGAGGCAGCAGGCCAGAGGCTCTCACTTTGTTCCCATTCCCTGATGAAATCTCATAGGAGAATGTGGGGGCCCCATCCCACTAGCTAACGTGCTAGTGCAGGAAGGAAAAAGACCCAAATTGAAGTGCTGTTCAGTCTGACCGTTTCTACCTCACCAGCCACGAGAACTGGTAACAAAAAAAAGAAAACCTCTGGAAAAGCCAGTTACTGTTGGGAGTCTGGGCAGCTGTGTTCTGTTAATGACATTAAAATGGACTGGTATCTTCTTACTTCTTCTAAAACTTGGGGCATCCTGGGTCATGGTGGATTCCATGTATGTGCTACTATAGTGGACAGCACAGTGGGACCCCAGTGCTGTTTTGAAACATGTCCTACTACTGAAATACAGAAGTGCTGAAAGAGCTAACAGAACCTTTCTAGTGGTATTTTTATTTATGTCTCTCTTGTAAAATGAAAACCAATTTTTCCATATTTTTCAAGTCTACATTGCTTTGATAGACTTCTCTCATTTTAATCCCGAAATAGCTCAGTTATACTTGATATTGATGTCTGCCTGCCTTCCTTGGTTAGAATAAATATTTTTTCAAATAGCCTTGGGCTGAAAGGCCTTTAAACTTAAGGAGTGACTTTAAAGAGTTCTCTATAAATAGCTTTCTGTACAGCATGTGGGCCCTGTAAAGTAAATTTTCAGTTATATGGTCTGAGTTGACCAAAACTGCAAATTACATAGAGCCTTGATGGAGGGCTAGTCTACATCAAGAGTAATATAATCTAAGGCAATTGATGTGCCTTCTGAATGGTACAAATTGAATTGTGGCCATATTAGGTATTAATTGCATTCATTGACACAAAATGCAAGTCATTGCTCAGGTGAGGGGGGGAAGGGTCTACATCCAACTCCACAGCTATCCCTGCCAAGTTATTTTTGTTCTGCTTTCATTTAGTGAGTATAAATTTGATAGCTCTAAAATGGGCAGATTTCCTACCAATACTTAAACGGATAAGAAAACCAAGCTATTTTACTGAAAGGAGATACGCACCTGATCACCTTTCCAACTTTTAGCTTTCATTTCATGCCTGCTGCATTGTTCGTTCTTCTCCTTTTTGGGTTGCTGCTAGCTTGGAATGGTTCTGGCTGAATAATTCTTAAATTGGATTTCTGCCTTGCCTGGTTTGAGCATAAATCTCTTAGTGCAGTTCATGGATTGTGCTAGCTGCTCACTTTACGTCTTGCCAAATGTACTTGTTAGCCTCCAGTCTTACGTAACCTTCCTTCTAGCAGAGCTGATCAGCCATCTCAATATAACCCAAACCAAAATCTGGTAAAAAAAAAAAAGAGAAAGTACAGTCAGTGGAGATGTCAGAAAAAAACATAGGCAGTTAATCTAGATGTATGAGTCTGGAATCCAAGGTGACAGATCTAACAGCTTAACACATGACATGGTATGGTTTATTGCGTGGTTTAGCTTTGGGATTATTAGAAACACTTTACATTATCAAAATGGATTTCTCAAAGTAAACCATTCTTGTGTTGCAACACAAGACAAAATTCTGTAATAGAGATTGCTTCTGTTCTGCATCCCCCTCTATCAGCTTGTATCAAAACCAAACTCTGCTTCTTTCTTCTCAACCATCTATGGCACTTTCTGAATATGTATTAGCTTATTACCAAAATGTGACACTGAAGGGAGAGTAATAAGCTCCACATGACAGCATTCCTTTATGTATGCCTATGGTTCTTTATCTGGGTCAAGAAATACCAGTCTCATTTCTCAAGTTTTGGAGAATATTGGTAGTTTCAATAAAAGATTGTCTAAGACATCTTGGTATTTTTAATAGACATTAGAGGAGACTAAAGGACTAGTGATGAAAAAGGTGGAGAAAACTATTTCTAAGACACAAATAGAAATCAGCTGGTTAATACTTTTTGCTTGCCAGTGATTGTTGTGTACTGGTTCCATGTTATTTTGATAATCTTTCCCCAGTGACTAAAGTGGAACTGGTAAACCTGGTAGTTAGAGTGTAATGCTTTGTTTAAAAGCGGAGGGGCAAAGTGAAAAAAATTCAAAATCCTGTATGAATATGCATTCTAAATCAGATCAGAAAAAAAATTCTGGAACATGAGATTTTCTTTTGTGTTAAAACGTATGCAGTTTTAAAAAAAGCACTTAGGAAATTCTCACAGGAAATGCAAATGACCAAAGTGACAAACATATTAAGTTTTAATATTATATTAAAATAGACCAAGCTACAGCCTGGTAGAAAATGTATATGGTACAAATTAGTGTCAAATAGGCATGAATGTACAATGTTTTCCAAGAAGTTGAGAATTCAGGCTTGCATTTCTTATTTCTTCTGAGCATGTCTTCACTCCAAGACACTGTTACAACAGAGCTGTGGTAATCTGAGAGCTGATAAGGTGCTGACACAGATACCGTGGTCACGAGGAGGATTTTTTTTCTTTAACGGCATGAAAAATACTTGTAATTCAGCCCAAAGTCTTGCAGGGGTTAATTACATGTTTGATGTTATGCAAAACATGACTTGACTTGTACACATTGACTTCATACAGAATTTTTTGTTTAAAATGACATTTTGTACACAAGACTATAAGTCAAAAGTTATTATTCCATAAAGAAATGCAGCAGATCTTCAGGAAGTCAGTGTAAAATACTCTGTAGGTGCTGCTGAAATGGTAAGTAGCTTTGTGTTGGTTGTTTCAGGAGGTTAAATTCCACCAGAGGCATGGTACTGTTCTAAAGACATAAGTGTACTCATCTTTCTAGTGCAATGTTAAACTTGCAGGTATTTTCAGAGCAACATTCCAATTACTCATTTAACTGTCATTAGCAGTTGTGTTTTAACCGGTTAAATTGGTTTAATCACGTGGCTCTTGCATATACCTTCACTTCTGAGGAATGCCATTGAGGTGTTCAGGGACGAGGTTATTGGGAAGATGGGCACATCACCACTAACTGAGGCAGCTGCATGTTCTGTGATGAAGAATTTGGAGATTTGTTTTTTTTTTAAATCAACCGACCCCTTCCAATGTCTAAACCTGAAGCTGTGGTACCCCCTGGAACATCATCAAGTGGACATGCAATCATTTCCTTTTGAGGAAAAACAGAGAAAAGCTATTGCTTCAGCTTCATATAGAGCTGAAACAGATAAAAGCAGATAGAGAATGTGTTCACTAGATCCTAACTCTTAAAATACTTCAATAGTTAGGTAATAGAATAAATGAGTCAACAACAAACACTTATTTAAATTGCTGATCTTTTGTTTTTCTCAGAAAGCTAGATACTGTGTATTTTGGAAGGAAGTGCTTGCAATGTTCTCATGAATACCATGACATGCGTCACAGTGGAGAGAGTGCTGTGTTAGGTGGCTGGTGGCTGGTCTTCCTTCCCTGTTTTCCTCCTTGCTGTGGTGCAATTGTGGAGTCATGTGCTGCAGTCAGAAATGGTGTGCTGCAGTCCTGTGGCTTGTATTTAAAAGAGCAAAACAAAATTGAGAATGAGATTTGGTTCATAATTATACATGAGTGTTCATTGCCTGTGGTGAGGGTGTCATGCAAAGAGAAGATAAATGCGTCGTCTAAGCATTGCCATTATCTGTTGTAGGTCTGAGCTGTCTATTAAGAGTCCTGTATATCTATGTATAGGATGTTTTCTTACATCTGAGGCATATGCCCAGTGCTTTTTCGAGTGAGCAGCACCATGGGGAGCCTAGTGGTTGGGAAAGAAAAATACTAAATAATTTATCAGTTACTTGGAGAACCCATTTTCAAAATAAAACTGGTAGTTCCAAGTTTTCAAAGTTAATGTATCCATTTCCTATAGCATACTGTCACTTATATTCTAAGGGCTGTCTCAAGTTTTAATCAAACTACTTTGACCGTTTAAGAACAGTTTGACCATGCAGAACAGTTCAGGGGCCTGCAAGCCAAGCATGGTTTTAAGATCCATGATAGAGATAGCACTGGAGGGACAAAATTCCAGCAAAATGTGAATCAGAAAGAAACCATCCCATTATCTAGGATTTTATTACCTTGCATGTTTATGTAATTCGATGTGGAGGTATGTTAAGTATTTGAGGGAGGCAAAAAATGACTGGCCATATCTGGAATAGTAAGTGTGAAATCTCATCTTTCCCTCGGCCGTGCATGTTCCTCGGACCTGAACAGTTTGAAAGAGGTGGGTAATAACCACCTCTGAAATTTGCATCATTTCTTATTTAGGAACTTATTTCTAACCTTGGCTAGTGTAAAATATGTATTAAATTTCTTCCTGGGGAGTCATGCACAAACCTCAAAGTGATCTGGCAACTTTGAAAGAATAAGGAGAAGGCACATGCTTATATTTTTGGCTCAGTCTTTCAGGTTATTTGGAAGCCTGCAAACAGTTTCTACCAAGAGATATTCTAATAAAATTAATGTCAGTCTCTGCAAAACAGGTGCTTACAGCAGAGTTTCCTCTTCCAATGGTGTGCCTAACAACAGTGTGATTAAGATCTCAGTCTGGGACAGGCTGCCCTTTGGCTGCGTGTGTGTACCTTCCTGAGCATGTCTGCAAGCCGCTTTTATTATTCAGCACAAAGAAGATATGCAGTTAATTTGAATATAGGAGAAATGCTTCAAATATGAGCTGGGTCTCAAGTCTATAGGAAGACCTGTAGGTTGAATGGGACAGAGAAGGCAAATTAAAATTGATGGCAGCATTTTTAATTTAACCAATCAGAGCATTAGATGAACTGAACGCAAGGCTGAGCAACACAGACACTGCCCTGTAAGAATAACCTATTTTATGCTGCTTTGGTGTTGCTCAGTTTTTAATATGGATGGTGTTTGTTTTATAAACAAGGCAAAACAGCCTTGCAGGAGCTGCCAGGGATGAAACTGGAGGCACGAGAAGTTGTATCTATGCTGCTGGGAAATGTAGTGTTGCGTTGTATCACTGAAAAAAAAATCAGTTGTGGGAAAACAGTGTGATTCTGGTTTGAAACCAGCAGTGGGAAAGTATTAAATAATGCTAACACCAGAATGGATCAGCAGTAGACAAACGTGTTAGTTCAATTTATATTAGCATGTCTAATGAAAAAGGTTATCTCTGCCTGTGAAGCACAGCCTTCTCCTGGGGTGAGTGGGGAGTTTGCACATCGCAGGCCATTTCTTCCGTGCTGCTTGTTGACTTGGGAAGGCAAGACTGGTCCATGTTCAGCTGATGTTTTCTTCAAGATTTCTTTGTAGCTGGAGAAGTTACGGGTGTATCAGCTTAAAGAAATGAGTTTCAGCACATGGGTCAGTACTTCACTGAAGTGGCTTTAATAGGGTGACACAAACAAGAGACTGTGCAAGGCAGTACCTTGATGTATTTATTCCTGCAGACTCTCCTGCAGCTGAAGTAATGCTGGTGTCTGACCAGAGTCAGACTGGGTAGTGGATCTTCAGGCACTATATGTCTCCAGGTTCTTCAGCTGTACAGTCCTCTAAGTTTGGAGGTTGCAAGTCCAGAGTCTTCAATGGTTGCTTTCAATATAACCCACAAGCTCTTCATCACTCTTTGATCAAATAACAGATAAATTTTAGTTTTCTTCAGAAATTCTGCCCAGCTAGGTAGCTAGCTTTTTTTCCACACAGGGTGCAAAGACAAATTACACTTGTGGTTTCAGGTTGATGTGAATGAATCGATACTTCTGGCAAAACATTTGCATGTAATGAGGCTGCTGGTCTTATGCATGTTCTGTTCTTGGAAAAATGGGTTCCTAATTGATGAATTAATACATACCATGTAGCTCAGATATTTCGCATGAATCTTCATAACATCTCAGGTACAACTTTTTCATCTGTTCTCAAAATAAATGTCGTACTGAGGGTGGGAGAAAAGATTATCTGTGGTCTGCGAAGAAAACAACACATGTACCAAGCCGAGATATTCCCAGTTTATTATTGTGTGTCTCACAGCAATAAACACACCAAATTGTTTGGTGTTAAGGACTTGGCTTGAACAATCCAGGCACATGGAGACTACAGGCGATGTTTTGTTGTGTGCATCTAATGAACTAGCATCTTGTTACCCTTGGATGCATGTAACTGCCATGTGAAGGCAGTGTGCTGCTCACAGCCCTGCAGATGTGACATTGCATGAGGTGCCCAGCCCCACGGGGTACAGCTGTGTGCCATCCCCTGTTATCTCTTCAGAAGGGAGAGGTGGTCATGTGTGTGCTTCCTACTGCCTCTGAGAAGAGAGGAGAGGAGAGAGGAGAGGAGGGGAGAGGAGAGGAGGGGAG